>CAJHQP010008147.1:0-28463 GCA_905132765.1 Moricandia arvensis
TCCCTACCACAAAGGCCAGAAGAAGGAACTTTCAACCGACCGCGGCCCACAGTCCATCGGGTCACCGCGCGACAGCCCACAGTCATTCGGGTCACTGCCACGTTACACCGTCGTGTAACACTCAGCCCTAGGCCATGACCCCGTCTCTCTGAGTCTTCCCGATCCAGCGAATAAGGGGTTTCCTTGAACCCGCTGGGTACGAGGTCGAGGAAACACTAATCAACCCCTAAACAAGCCTAGCATGGGCGGGTTACGCACATGCTGTCGGCACACACTCAACACAAAGAAAAAAATCAAGAACCTAACCTAAGGCTAAAGTTCCAGATCCTAACTAGACTCGACTCTATAACACTAACCAATAGTACCAGTAGTCCGGCCTATATGGCCTAAGACCCTTAGTACTAGCATATAATAAACTAAACAACAATATCATAACTAAACAACTAAACCAGTTAGTCACTCCCTTACCAAGAGCTGACTAACCTTAATCAACAAGATTAATTAAATAAGCAAGCATTTAAATAATCTAACAAGCAATCAATTTAATCAAACCGTTACCCAGATAGTTCGGCTTCCTACTATCCTAAATTCCAAACGGAATTCAAACAATACCAACTCACAGTGTTCTATGCCGATAAGCAGCTGGTTGATCGGAGAGGACTTGGCCAAAACCCAAGATGAACGTCTTCAATGGACTGGACTGGACTGATCTTGACCTGGACAGAACCTCCCCTCATACTGGTTTGGACTGATCTGGACTCGGACAGAACTTTCTTTAGCTTCTGGATAGTTCTTCGGACTTTCGGGCAGAACATCGGCTTTAGACTGATCTGAACTCGTGGAACTAACCTGATCTTGGACAGAAACTCCACTTGGTCATCAGATAATATGACTGGCTTGGATGGATTGATTTGGACAGAGCTTCCGCCTCACAATCGAAGAGAATCACCAATTGGACAGAACTTGCCTTCTCGGTGGAGTATCGGTCTTTAGAATCGGCCATACTCTCAACTCGACCATTTTCTTTCTCTCTCTTCTTTCTCTCTCACATTTTTGGAGTGGCTTTGGACAGGTCTGGATGTAGAGAAATGAGTGGGGGTCGTGGGCTATTTATAGGAGACAACAACCAATCAGCTTCAGGTTGGTGGCAGCTCGTGTGTCGCTCCGCATGGCTCCGGACGCATGCGCGGCGGCACCTCGTGCTCCACATGTCTCTCAGCATGATCAGGACCCATGCAGGGCGCCAACACTCCTCCCAGATGTCAAGCTGCATGTCTGAAACTCATGCAAGTCCACACCACATCATCCACATGTCGATCAGCATGCTTTGGTTGCATGCGCGTCGACACCTCGTGCTTGGTCGATCCACCTCGTGCTTTTGTGTGTCAATCCGCATGTGATGCTTCCATGCACGGTGACACCTCCTCCTTGTGTTGACACTCAGCTGGTTAGATGGTTGACAGCACGTCCTGATCCCATACACGGAGCCACATCGTGCTTCTCGGTCCATTCGCCCGATTTCGACTCTTCAAGGATATTTTTTGACCCGCGATCAATCCCGAATATTTTTCCGCTCCCCTTCTGATGCTCTGAATATTCTTAAGAAACTCCAAAAGTATCCTGACCTTGATGGAAAAATATTTCCCGAGCCTCCGGCTTCCCCGAAAAATTCCATAATACCGAAATTAGGGTTTTTGTCCAATTTCGGGTTTTCCCGTCGTGCTTGCTTCCCGTCGTGCTTGCTTCCCGTCCTGCTTAATTCCCGTCCTGCTTCCGATTTATTTTTCTTTCTCCAAAATAATATATTACGAAGTTTCGCGGAAAACTTCGTGCCTAAGAAACGTCGAGCTTCGGAAACGTCGTGCTTCTAAAATGTTGTGCTTCTAAATCGTCGTGCTTCCAAAAATGTTATGTTTCCAAAATGTTCGTCTGATCAATCTGAGACATTGTCTAACATGGTAGAGCAGCTTATTTCGACTCATGGTTCACTTACGATCCATTCTTCGACCATCTCGTACTTCAAATTTTCCCGATCGATCTTTATCTCCCGCGACTCGACCACCAGGTTGATGCTCGACCACTCTTCCATTTTCTCTGAACCGTGTTAAGTTTTATATGACCAAAACTCAACATTCTTCATCAAAATTTGATTCCCAAAAGCTTGGCTCCAAATTCCAAATTTGTCGATCTCGACCATTTTATCCCTTCAGGCGGGTTACTACAGCCGTGCCATCAACAACATAACCATCAAGTATAGACACCCAATACCAAGACTTGATGACATGCTGGATGAGCTCAGTGGTTCCACTATCTTCTCCAAGATAGACCTGAAGAGTGGTTATCACCAGGTTAGAATGAAGGAAGGTGATGAGTGGAAGACTGCCTTTAAAACCAAAAGGGGACTCTATGAGTGGTTAGTCATGCCATTTGGCCTCACCAATGCCCCAAGCACCTTCATGCGCCTCATGAACCATGTCTTAAGGGCATACATCTGTAAGTTTGTAGTTGTTTACTTTGATGATATTTTGATCTATAGCACTAGCTTAGAAGATCATCTTAAACATCTTGAAAAGGTTTTGGAAACACTGCGCCTAGAACATCTATATGCTAACCTTAAGAAGTGTACCTTTTGCACTGATCAACTAGTATTCCTAGGCTTTGTTGTTAGTTCACAGGGATTGAAAGTAGATGAGGAGAAGATCAAAGCCGTGCAGGATTGGCCTACCCCAACTACCATCGGCCATGTGAGGAGTTTCCATGGTTTGGCCAGTTTCTATAGGAGGTTTGTCAAAGACATCAGCACCATAGCAGCCCCACTGACATCAGTGATCAAGAAGGATGTTGCCTTCAAATGGGGAGCTGAACAGGAAGAAGCTTTTCAAAAACTTAAAATTAGCTTAACTAATGCTCCTGTTTTGGTTTTGCCTAACTTTGACAAAACTTTTGAGATTGAATGTGATGCCTCAGGAACAGGTGTGGGAGCCGTGTTAACTCAAGGAGGAAAACCAGTAGCATTCTTCAGTGAGAAGCTACATGGAGCAACCCTCAACTACCCTACCTATGACAAGGAGTTGTATGCTCTAGTAAGGTCACTAGAAACTTGGCAACACTACCTCTTATCCAAGGAGTTTGTGATCCACACTGACCATGAGACACTCAAGTATCTGAGGGGACAAAACACTTTGAAGAAGAGACATGCTCGTTGGTTGGAGTTTGTAGTATCATTCCCCTATGTGATCAAGTACAAGAAGGGAAAGGAGAACATTGTAGCTGATGCCTTATCCAGGAGACATGCACTTATATCACTGATGGAGGCTAAGGTTATGGGTTTTGAACACATCAAGGATCAGTATGGTGAGGATCCTGACTTTGGAGACATCTACAAGCAGTGTAGACAAGGAGCATTTGGGTCCTTCTTTCAGCAAGATGAGTTCCTTTTCAGGGATAAGAGACTATGTATTCCACAAGGATCAATGCGTGATCTGATCCTGAGAGAAGCACATGGAGGGGGACTCATGGGACATTTTGGCCGTGACAAGACACTAAGCATTGTAGCTGAGCATTTCTTCTGGCCACACTTGAGGAGAGATGTAGAGAGGTTCTGTGCAAGATGCATCATTTGTCTCAAGGCAAAGTCCAGGTTACATCCTCATGGATTATACATTCCTTTGCCTATTCCTGACCTACCTTGGGTAGACATTTCCATGGATTTTGTTCTAGGATTGCCAAAGATCAGAAACAAGGATTCCATCTTTGTGGTAGTAGACCGGTTCTCTAAGATGGCACACTTCATTCCTTGCAACAAAACCAATGATGCATCCCAAACTGCTGACTTATTCTTCAAGGAAGTGGTGAAGCTTCATGGCATCCCTAGAACCATTGTTTCTGACCGAGACACCAAGTTCTTGAGCCACTTCTGGAGAACACTTTGGAGGAAGCTGGGAACTAAGCTGCTCTTCTCCACAACCTGCCATCCCCAAACTGATGGTCAGACTGAGGTAGTGAACCGCACACTCTCCACACTACTGAGAGCCACGGTTGGTAAGAACTTGAGGAATTGGCTTGATTGTCTACCTTTCATTGAGTTTGCTTACAACCGAGTTCCACATTCTGCTACTAAGCTATCACCTTTTGAGATTGTGTACGGGTTTAAGCCAACAACACCTCTGGATCTCCTACCTATTCCCCACAAGGACCAGATGATTAGTCAAGAAGGAGAGACTAAGGCTGAGTTGATGCAGAAGATTCATGAGAAGGTCAAGGCTAACTTAGAGCACCAGAATGAGCTGAACAAGAAGCAAGCTGATAAGGGCAGAAAGGAGGTTTCTTTTGAACCAGGAGATTGGGTTTGGTTACACATGAGATCAGAAAGGTTCCCTAACCAGAGGAAGTCCAAGCTATCCCCTAGAGGAGACGGTCCTTTCAAAGTCCTGAAGAAGATCAATGACAATGCATACCAGCTGGAGCTGCCAGGTGAGTTAAATGTATCTTCCACATTCAATGTGTCTGATCTATCTTATTTTCATGCAGATGAAACTGTTCTGAGGTCAGAACCTTCTCAAGAGGGAGAGAATGATGAGGACATAGAACCAGACATCAACATCCCCACCCTAAGACAAGCACCAAGAACAAGATCAGGAACCAAGGGGGTGATTGCAAGCTTCTGTGAAGCCATTGAAGGATTGTTTGCCAAGGCTAATAGCAACCCCAACTTAGATGACATCACAAACCGTCTAGACAAGCTCTCCATTTCCGGATCAGAGGTTATAAAGACTCAACCTTATGTTATACAAGACGGTCCAAAAGATAATGCTATCCTATGGTCTATCATTCCGCATAAAGAGATGGTTTCCTTATTCACCATCTCTCCCCTTAAGTGAAACGGTGAGTTTAGGAGTAAGAGACAAGCCCCAAAACGACTACACTTCAAGCTTGGCTCTTCTCCAATGGCTAGTCAATTTAAAAACCATCAAGAGGCGCCTCCCAAACAAAGGTAAGAGTCTATATTATATGCTTGATATTTTGACTAACCAAATCATATTTTCTTGCAGTATTTTGTTTCCTTTTTTTAGTTTATTTCGAATAAAGAGTCAAGGCATTGTTTAGCCTAAGTTTTCATTAGGTCCTAAGATTGAGTCATGTAATAAATTTGCTTCAAAGACCCTTAGAAGGGCATAGCTGCATCGGCTAGTATATAAGCCCCTATAAGCAGCCTTGTATTTTTTAACCTACTTTGAAATATATGAGTCAGTTTGCCCCTAGCAACTAAAACCCTAAGTCTTTCCGTGTGTGTGAGAAGCAGCATAGAGAGCAGCCGAGTCTTATCAAGCTTATTCCATAGAGCTTGTGGCGACTTTCGATCCATCTGATTGAGTTCATCAATCTATTCACTCCATCTCCATCCCTTGTCCTTGTTGAGTTGTTTATACGAACAAGCAGCTTGGATCCACACTCCATCATCACGTCATCCTCCATCCAGTGAGATAGCAAGTTGGTTACACGACCATTTGTTGTTTCCCATCCTCCACTGATCCGTTCTAAGAGCAATCAAGCCGGTTATCATCTCATTCCATTCCATCCGCAAGAACTCATTCCATTCTCACCTCCATCCATCCACCAAAGCTTGATACTCATCCTCTATCCATCCAGTGAGAGAAGGGTGCTTCCCGTGCGCATATCAGATGTTGATCAGGATATGCCCGTCTTAGGAATGAATACTATTGTTGCATATCGTGATAAAATTTTGTTCTGTAATGTTTATTTTGATGTGCATCTTGACAGGCTGAAATATGTGCTACTTGTTCTTGGAAAAGATATCTTGATTCATGATTTGAACAAGTATTTGTCTTGCACATTTGATCCTTGTATTTTAGTGTTTTTTTTTGAGTATCCAGGAAATACAGGTTCAGCCTCTGAGAAATGAAAGCATTGAACGTGCCCAACATGAGTTTTGGAGAAGCTTTGTTGAAACCGGCTACCTTGGAGATGTCAGCGACAGAGGTTCACTCCAAGAAGGATATCTCGGCCACCAGAAGGTCTTTTGTCTTGAATCCAATTTTCTCGGAATGCCAACTCAAAAAGGATTTATTGAGGCCTGGAATCGAATGAAAAGATTCACGGATGAATAAGTTATGAATTTTCCAAATCAGAGGTTCTTCAATCCGTCTAGCCGCGAGTACCAGATTTCTAAAGGAGATTCAGGACCAAGAAAGAAGCGTCCTGAGCCAAAACCGATCCTCCATGAACCAAAGGTGTTTCCTCAGTCATTCTCCTGTCTAAACCAAAAGCACTGTAAGGATCATGAGTTGATTGTCTCTACTCTTCATGAAAATGTTTTGAAACCGAAAATTTCAAAGAGAGGAAGTCTTGTATTGTCTCCACAGGTTTTTGAGGAAGAGCCACTGGACTATCCACATCAATGCCCATGTCTTGGCACTTGGATATCTTTGGATGATGGTCCAGATCCTATCTTTGATGTGGAGGACGAACCTGATCCAGTCTTTGATGAAGAAGCAACAAGCATCACATCCATTGCAATGGAGAATCATCTTTGCTTTGACCCCGACACAACTACTGCTCCTTCATCTCCCGCTCCTTTGCCTCCTGATCTTCACAAGCACTGTGAGAAACCTGATTTGATTAATTATCTGCCTGATATGCTTTTCAAGATCAGTACTCATGATATAACTCGTTTTGGTCTTGAAAAGATGAAAGAATTTTGTGTTTCAAATTTTGTTTTTGATACAATGATTAATTCTTTTCAAATCTTAAAACCTGATGAACTTCTTGATCATAAACGTTTTCAAAATGATAAAGGCATCAACTCTGGAATTATTTTGACCTTTGATCAGTTCTTGAAGCATAGCAAAGGCTTTGATCATTTTGAAAAGTCTCTTGAGATTGATTTGAAACAAACTGACTTTTGTATTAGAAAATCTTTTGATTCGTTTGTTTTCAAAGAAAATAGTTTTGATCTGAGTTCTTCTAGACATGCATTGATCACTGATGATTTATTTGCATCCTCTTGTGCCTTGAACGAAATTTTCGTTAAGAAGTCGCTAGAACATGAATCACTTAGAACTGAAAATTATTTTTGTGATCTTGATTCTTTTGATTTTGTTTTGCAGCCTGATCTTATGTGTTTTGAAACTGATAAGACTTGGAATTTTCTGAGATCATTTCAAGATAATTGTGTTGTTTTGAGCCTTGATGATATTGTGGTTTACAACACTTTCTTTGAAAAACATCTTGAGTCTTTGATAGTTAATTCTCAATCTGAACTTAAGCTTGTGTGTTCAGATGTTGAGCAGGATATGCCCGTATTATGAGTGAATACTATTGTTGCATATCGTGATAAAATTTTGTTCTGTAATGTTTATTTTGATGTGCATCTTGACAGGCTGAAATATGTGCTACTTGTTCTTGGAAAAGATATCTTGATTCATGATTTGAACAAGTATTTGTCTTGCACATTTGATCCTTGTATTTTAGTGTTTTTTTTTGAGTATCCAGGAAATACAGGTTCAGCCTCTGAGAAATGAAAGCATTGACCGTGCCCAACATGAGTTTTGGAGAAGCTTTGTTGAAACCGGCTACCTTGGAGATGTCAGCGACAGAGGTTCACTCCAAGAAGGATAGCTCGGCCACCAGAAGGTCTTTTGTCTTGAATCCAATTTTCTCGGAAATCCAACTCAAAAAGGATTTATTGAGGCCTAGAATCGCATGAAAAGATTCACGGATGAATAAATTATGAATTTTACAAATCAGAGGTTCTTCAATCCGTCTATCCGCGAGTACCAGATTTCTAAAGGAGATTCAGGACCAAGAAAGAAGCGTCCTGAGCCAAAACCGATCCTCCATGAACCAAAGGTGTTTCCTCAGTCATTCTCCTGTCTAAACCAAAAGCACTGTAAGGATCATGAGTTGATTATCTCTACTCTTCATGAAAATGTTTTGAAACCGAAAATTTCAAAGAGAAAACATATTCTTACTTGGTTGAAACACGTTTTGCTCAAACCTTTTCAGGAATTTTTTTCATTGAGCTGTGCTTTGAAATAGATTTGGTGTAGGAACAAGCATGAACCGAAATTGCTTAGACCAAAAGATCATTTTGATTTTGTTCATGAAGAAAATCTTTTAAATTTGGCATTGTCTCTTGCTTTTCCTATCAGTTTGACACCTTGGCCAAATTTTGAACTTGATAAAACAGTTTTTGGTGATCAGTTTACTTGCTTGATGCTTGCCCACGTGCTTGATGATTATCCTAAGAGCTTGGATCCTGTTTTTGATGTCTTAAGGATAGAGAAACCCTTTGGTTATTTCTTTCGCAGATTTGATGTGGTTTCTCTAGTTGTTTTGAAAGTGCAGGATATAAAGGATCAGTTTCACATGGAAGAAAGCAGAAGAGAACGACACCACACTTGTGTTGTTGGAACATGGAATTGGAAATACTTGAGGGAAATAAGTTCAAAACTCCAAGGAAGTTTCTCTCCAAATTTATCCTTCATTGAATTTTACTTGTTTTCAAAATTCTTTTTGTCTGATTCATTTTCTTTTGTTTCAGGTAAAATGGATTTGAGGTCAAATCCTTTTGAAGAGGGAAGGAATGATGCACCCCAGTACGTGGAACCAGCCCAGCATGGTGATCAGGACGAGCAGATCAGTCCAATCAAGGTTCACCCATCCAACCGTACCAGATCAACAAACAGTGCCGTTTACAGAATCAACCCGCGTACATCCGGAAATGACCTAAGGCTGGAACCACGACCTAAAGAACGAATCGACTGTCCCACAGCAAGTCTTTCCCGACCCATTCGACATTCTAAGACCAGCAGTCAAGCCAGAACTCAGGATCAACGAGTGGAACCTGAGTTAGGACGCGACACGTCACTTCTGACCCGTTTGGTACATACCGCATGGCCCGAAGGACATGAACATGACTTTTCCGACCAGATTGAAGATTGCATGATGATCGATCCTTCTAATCTCTCTAAAGCAAGGATACTTAAGCTCTCTGAAGATTTGGTTCATCTAAATTGTTCATCCGTTCACAAAAGTTCATCCAACACCCACACGGACACACCACAGTACGTCCTGCTCCTTACCGCGGTACACCCGCTGGGTACAAACAAACCTGGACAGTAGCCGAAGGGTCATCTGTTGACCAGACTAGATTCGGACGAACCTGGACAAGTACACCAAGGGTCATTCGACCAGAACCGAAGAGTCATTTTGACTATTTTTCATCTTTTTCCACAAAACTCTAAGTCCTTTCACATACCTTTTGTTACTATAAATATGTAACCTCAATTCAGCAATAAGATCATTCGATTATCATCTTAGTTTTGAGTTAAACTCTTTGTTCTTTGAAGAACTCTTCTTGTTTTCTTGGTGAGTCATATCCAAGTTAAACAAACCTCGAATCGTTGGTCTTGTGAGTCATATCAAGCGACGACTAGAGCATCTTCCTTTGGTGGACTTGTGAGTCATATCAAGCGCCAACTAAAGACGGGAATATCGGAGGCCTTCCGCAACCTTCGTGCGACCCTTCAATCCATCCAGTTCTCATCCGTGAGTTCATATCCAATCCAATCCGGTCGAGTGATCCTATCTAAGGGCGTATCAGGATGACTCAAGAGGATGGTTAGGTTAGTTGCGTGAGGGATGAAGACAAGTGGGTCATGAAATCTTTTAGAGATTAATAGAATATAGAGTCACGATTTGCAGAGAATAAAGAGAGTAAAGAGAATAGAGAGAATGGAGAGAATAACTCTGGTTTTTATTATCAACTGAACAACTTACAACCACATAAATAAGTAAGGCAAGACAAGAAAGAAAAGTGTAAAATAATGTGTTCTGCCCGAGCAATGTAGTTGAGGCATATAGTCGACTATATCACAGTGTAGTTGAGGCATGTAGTCGACTATATCACCGGACTATGTAAATGATCCTTATTCACATCTCTTCTTATTCATGTCAATACTCACTTATTTCAACACTCCCCCTCAAGCTTGACCATGTGGAACAAGTCAAGCTTGGAATGCCATGTGATCTTCCTCATTAAAAACCTTACCAAAGAAAACCCTCCTTAGGGATAAAACCTTGATAAGGAAAAGAGTAAAGACCTCATGACGAGGGGATCAGTTGTTTGGAGTAAGATCAATGAGTCCCAACCTTGAAAGGATGGACTCCATTGTCTTTAATCTCGCAGCCTTGGTGAACACATCCGCAAGTTGATCCTCGCTCCTTGTATAGCAGGGCAATGTCGCTCCTGAGACAATCATCTGCCTCACCTTATGGCAATCAACTTCTATGTGCTTTGTTCTCTCATGGAAGACTGAGTTAGATGCAATGTGAATTGCTGCTTGATTATCACAATGCATTGTCATAGGAGTGGTCTGTTCAATCTCCAGATGCTTGAGAATACCTTTGATCCATACCAGCTCGTTTGTCAGCTTCAACATAGCTCTATACTCCGCCTCAGCACTTGAGCAGGAGATAACCTTTTGCTTCTTACTCTTCCAAGTAACCAGGTTTCCTCCAATGAATGTACAATACCCAGTAGTTGATTTCCTATCCACTCTATCTCCTGCCCAATCAGCATCACAATACCCAACTACTTCTGTACTGCCATTACATCCCATCCAAACTCCTTGTCCAGGAGTTCCACTCAAGTACCTCAGTATCCTATAAACCATTTTCCAGTGATGGACCTTTGGAGCCTCCATATGCTGACTTACTTGATTCACTGCAAAGCATATATCTGGTCTTGTGATAGTCAAGTATATCAGTTTTCCAACCATCTTCCTGTAAAGTTTAGCATCCTCAAACAGTTGTTTTTCTTCAATCTCCCCCTCAAGTAAAACCTTGTACCCCTCTTCAAGAGGTGTCTTGGCTGTCTTTCCTCCAAGCACGCCAGCTTCCTTTACCATATCTAGAGTATACTTCCTCTGATTCATGAACAGACCCTCCTTAGATCTGCATATCTCAATACCCAAGAAATACTTCATCTCCCCAAGTCCTTGATATCAAACACAGACTTGAGAAAGTCTTTTGTGGCTTGAATCCCTGTCTTATCATTTCCTGTGATGATCATATCATCCACATACACCAGAATAACAATGATCCCTGAAGGTCTTGTTAAGGTGAAGAGAGTATGGTCTAATTCAGACTTCCTGAAGCCTCTTCCATTCAGAGTAGTGCTTAGCTTTCTATACCATGCCCTTGGTGATTGTTTCAGCCCATTATAGCCTTCTTCAATCTCAAAACCTTTCCTGGCTTTACTAGATACTCAAGACCAGGAGGAGGATGCATATATACTTCATCCTCAAGCTCTCCTTGTAAGAAAGCATTCTTCACATCCATCTGCCACAAATCCCACTCCAAATTGGTTGCAACTGATAGGATGATTCGAAATGTATGTAGCTTGGCAACAGGAGCAAATGTGTCAATGTAATCTTCTCCATAGGTTTGTGTAAACCCTCTTGCTACCAATCTGGTCTTCTTCCTATCAACCTTTCCATTTGCCAGATACTTGATTGTGAAGATCCATCTACTAGTCACAGCCTTCCTCCCTTCCGGCAGTTCACTCTCATACCAAGTGTCATTCTTGATCATTGCATCCCTTTCACTGCCCACTGACTCTCTCCATTCCTTGTCCTTCATAGCTTCCTCATAGGATCTTGGAATGTCACTTTCATCCAGATTACACATAAACACCATGTGTTCTTCTGGATACTCTGCAAAGGAACACACAGTTTGAGAAGGATGCTTCACAGCCTGGGCATTGTAGTACATTCTCGTGTTTACCCAGTTGGAAGGATCCTTTCTCTCCCTAGTGCTTCGTCGCAGAGGCTGAACTTCTTCTTGAGTTTCTGTTTCTAGCATTCTATTCTTCAACCTTTCACTCCTCAGCAATGGCTGAACTTGAGTCTGATCCTCTGCTTCTGTATCATTAACCTCCTCTGGGTCATGATGTTCTTCCTGCTCATCTTCACTTGACTGAGCCACATCTTGATCATGATGTCCTGAATCCCCTTGGTGCTGTGTAAGAAAATGAAGAACAAGCTTAAGAACAGAGAGAGAGAGAGAGTTGAATCCGTGAGAGAGAGAGAGAGAGTGATTTTCGTGTGCAAGAGAGAGAGAGTAAGAAGGAATTCTTTTCCTTAATTTTCAAATGCTTACAAGAGGATTATTAATAGCCTAAGGCTTAACTTAATGGGGAACAAGACAGAAAATAAAGTGGAGACAAAGGTAAAAGTGTGTTTGGTCTCCAACAGCTAGATTCTCATTTGAATTTGAATTCAAATGCAAATCTGATCTTCAAGACTGTTCAAGACCGTTTCCTTGTCATTGGGAGAGTTCCCACACGTGCTTATACTTAGGCAGATCAGATGCTTGCCTTAGACTCCAAGTTAGGTCACTCAGAAGTTCTACTTGTCTTGCAAGTCACGTTTGAAGACTAGGTTGTACAGAGAGACTTGTTCTTCAAGTTAACAACCAGTTAACTCAACTGCGGCTTAATTCAAATTCATCTGTTTCCCTCTAGCTTCTTATCTCAACAACCAGATGTTAATCTGATCTTTATTTCATCCTTTTTTTATGTCTGTGTCAATACTCCCCCTCAAGCTTAGCCATATGATATGGTTAAGCTTGGAACCATGAAGACACCCCTCGTTAAAACCTTTGTATGGAAAAACCCAATGGGACAAAACCATACAAAGGAAAAAGAGTAGGTGCTTCATAGTTAAGAGTTTTATGATCTAGACAAGTCTATGAGTCCCAACCTTGGATGGATGAACTCACAGACTTTGGTGCTTGCTCCTTTGGTGAAGATGTCAGCTAGTTGATCTTCACTTCTTGTGTAGCAAGGTAGTATGATTTGCTGCTCCACTGCTTGCCTCACCTTGTGGCAGTCTACTTCAATGTGTTTTGGTTCTTTCATGAAAAACTGAGTTGCTGGCGATGTGAATGGCAGCCTGGTTGTCACAATGCATTGTGATGGGTGATGTTGTCTCGATTCCCAAGTCCCCAAGCAACCCCTTGATCCATATCAACTCATTGGTGAGCTTTCTCATAGCTCTATACTCTGCTTCAGCACTCGAACATGATACAACCTTCTGCTTCTTGCTTTTCCAAGTTACCAAATTGCCTCCAACGAATGTACAATACCCGGTAGTTGATCTCCTATCAACCCTATCTCCTGCCCAATCAGCATCACAATATCCAGTGATCTCAGTGCTTCCATTGCAGCCCATCCAAACACCTTGACCAGGAGATTCCCTTAGATACCTTAAGATCCTTTCCACCATATTCCAGTGATGAACTTTAGGAGCTTGCATATGCTGGCTGACTTGGTTCACAGCAAAACAGATGTCTGGTCTCGTAATGGTTAAGTAGATTAGTTTTCCAACCATTTTCCTATAGAGACTGACGTCTTCAAAGGAGCCATCTTCAGACTCCCCCTCACGCAATACTTTGTACCCTTCCTCAAGAGGAGTTTTGGCTACTCTTCCTCCAAGCTTTCCTGCCTCATTTAAAATATCAAGTGTGTACTTCCTTTGAGATAAGAAAAGCCCCTCTTTAGAGCGGCATATTTCAATCCCTAGGAAGTACTTTAGCTCACCCAAATCTTTGATATCAAATGTAGATTTAAGAAAAGTTTTAGTTGAGGTGATACCTTCCTTGTCATTTCCTGTGATGATTATATCATCAACATAGACCAGGATAACAACAATACCTTGCTGACCTGAGAGTGTGAACAGAGTATGATCTGCCTCTGACTTCCTAAATCCTCTTCCATTCAAGGTTGTGCTCAGCTTGTGATACCAGGCTCTAGGAGATTGTTTTAATCCATAGATAGCCTTCTTTAGCCTCAATACGTTTCCTGGTTTTACCATGCTCTCTAGACCAGGAGGAGGATGCATATACACTTCATCTTCTAATTCACCTTGAAGGAAGGCATTCTTGACATCCATTTGCCATAGATCCCATTCCAAGTTGACTGCCAATGAAAGCACAATCCTTATGGTGTGAAGCTTAGCTACTGGTGCAAATGTGTCTAGGTAATCTTCTCCATAGACCTGAGTGTATCCCCTTGCCACAAGTCTTGTCTTCATCCTCTCTGGTTTTCCATTTGCTAGGTACTTGATGGTAAAGATCAGACGACTTGTCACAGCTTTCTTGCCTTTGGGAAGCTCAGCTTCAAACCATGTATCATTCTTGATCATAGCATTGATCTCGTCTTCAACTGAGGTTCTCCATTCCTCCAGTTCCATTGCCTCTCCATAAGACCTCGGAATGTACTCTTTATCCAGGTTACTTATAAAGGCTTCGTGTTCTTGAGGATAATGTGCCATTGAGCAAGTCGCTTGTATTGGATGGGCTATTGCATTGCCGTTGAAGTATACTCTGGTGTTCTTCCAATTTGATGGGTGCTGTTTCACTCTGGTACTTCTCCTCAATGGTTGATGTAACCATGGCCGAGCCAGCTGATCATCCAACAAAGGACAAGCCAGGATGGATGGAAGGCGAGCATACTGAGCTAAAACCAGCTGGAGAGACTGAGGAAGAGCTGATACAGAGTGTGGCTGAGCTGAAACCAGCTGAAGTGAGAGTGGTGGACCTGAAACCATCTAAGGAGACTGAAGATGAGCTGAACCAGCTAAGTGACACTAAATTGGAGCTGGATGAGCTAAATGACACTCACTTGGAGCTGGATGAGCTAAGTGACACTAACCAGGAGATGATTGAGCTGAGTGAGCTGAACTTGGAGCAGGACGAGCTGAACCAGCTGAGTGACACTACAATAGGTCGACCTGAGCTGAATGTGAGTGACACTACACTAGGACAAGCTGAGCTGAATGGGAGTGACACTGAAGCTGCCATGGACCTAGCTGGACAAGTGAGTTTTGGCCCAAATAAGAAGATGGATCAGATTTGTTTCTCTCAGCCCAAAAGGAGTTCAAAACCAAAGATAAGGGTCCATTACCTCTTTCTTATGGATCAGCCACGAAATTCAAGTCCAAGAAACCTTATGAAGCTGTTTTTGGATCAAGGGGCCCAAGAAGAAGTGTTGCAGCCCAAGGAGAGATTATCATAACAAGTTTCATTATGGGTTTGTTCTTACCAAATTCGACCAGGCTTTATTCAGATGTTTTCTGACCCATTCTCATCCAGAAATATCAGAAAAGAGTCAGCAAGAAAGTCTTGGTCGTGATCATCCAAGAGTCATTCAACAAAACACTAAAAAGTGGTCAAAAAGTCTTAGTCTTCATTTCTGTTTCCTAAGTACCTAGTTTTCTACATCATTTCTAGCTTTCTACATTCTTGTAAGACTATATATAGACTATGCACGACCTCAATAAGATCATTCACCTTTTTGTTTTAAAAATCTCTTACAAACTGTGAATCCCTTTGTTCAGCTTGCTGAACATTGTATGCTTAGGAGTTAATTCTCTGCAAAGCACTTTGTCTTTAGATCATTGTTTGTGTGGGTAAACTGCACGATCTACTGACACTTCTACACAATTTCTGGTCAGTCCATAGATCAATTCTGAAGAACCATTCATTCATTCCATCCACCCTCAGTTCGAGTCTAATCCATTAAAAGCAACCTGCGTGTGTTAGTAACCACCAGAAGTGACCATTCAAATCACCCTCAAGATCAGTCAAGGGAAACAAAAACCAGAAGGGTTTTCATCATTTGATAGCACATGCCTCAAACATTCAATATGCTTATCAAAGAAGGTATTATAAACCAGAATATCATCAGAACTTGGAACAACACCATTCTCAAAGCGTGATCTCAAAACATGCCAATATCTTGCAGTTCCAGAACATAAACCAGCAAGTTTCAAAACAAAAACATACTCAGTTTCAGCTCTAAGTGATTTTGGTTCATGCAAATTCCTAACCATGAATTCTTCCAAGGCACATGTGGATGCAAGCAAATCACCATTGTCTAGTTTATGCTTAGAACAACTCAGAACAAAGCTATTTTCCTTGAAGACAAATGAATCAAACGACTTCCTAGAACTGAAAACAGGCTGTTGCATAATAAGTTCTAATGCCTTTCCAGGATGATCAAAGCTTTTTTTATGTTCCATAAACTTCTCAAAATTCAAAACGAGACCAGGATTGAAGTTATGATCACAGTGAAAACGTTTTTGATCAGAGAATCTATCTGGTTCAAGTTCCTTAAAAGAATAAATCATGTTATCAAAAACAGAGTTTGAAACACAAAATTCTTTCACTTTGTCAAGACCAAAACGTTTTTCATCATCAGAACTATCCATAACAAACAGGTCAGGCAAAAAATTAACCATAACAAGTTCCTTACAGTGCTCTTGATACTCCACAGAGAATGACTTATCTTCAGCTTCTGCTTCAGTGTTGTTTGGCTGCTCCAACACTTCTTCTGGTGGTGAACTCTTTTGTGCTTATCCTGCTGAGCTTTCTTCTAGGACCTGAGACACTGAATCAAGGCTACTCGGTTGCACCGGTTCAAAACAGGTTAGTCCATCACAAGTATTACTGATAACAAGTTCAGATTGAGGAGAGAAAAGAAAACAACCAAGTTCTGTCTCAGATTCTTTCCTTACCTTAGTTGTTTCTGTTCCCATCTCTTGGATGATCTGCTCCTGCTTGCTGCAACTCATTGGGTCAGGAACCTTTGAGGAAGGTCTTGTACTCTTCTTTCGTCCTTCTCTAGTTCCTTGAATATCTGGTTACACATATCAGTGATGTTTTGGGGAGTACTCATCTGCTTAAGAACTCTAAGCCGCAACTCCTGATCATCACGAGTATGGACAAGTTTTTCTTCCTCTTTGGACAGTATATATTGTCCCCTGCTCGTCCTAATAGGTGTGTCCAGCAGCCTCCCCGGTTGTGACTTTTCCTGCAACAAATCAGTTTTGTAAAAACCAGATTTTTCTTTACTTGACAAGTGCTGTCTTTTTCCCAGCAAACTCTTTGTGGAGGAACTGAATTGGTTGGGCTGTGGGTTTCTCTCAGGACGTCTGGTAACACTGGATACATCCTGTCTCCTCCTTTTCATCTTAGCATCTTTCTGAACCTGAAAATCAATACCCAAAACATTATCAGTAGCAAAGGAAGCTCTTTTAAATTCAAATTTCTTATCCATTTCTTTCATCATTGTAGCCATCATGGCCATCTGGATCTTATCAAACTTATAGGTTTGTGTCTCCTTTCTTTTGCTGACATCTCCAGCCATGGTTTCCTGTTACAACTCAACAAGAAAAGTTAGTACAAATAGATAGCCGAAGCCTCTCTTCTCTCAAGTGTTTCTCTCTGATTTTTCTGTGAGTTTTTTTTCTCTGTGAATCCAGTAGCTCAGCAACAAACAAAGACAAGCCTGTATAGAATCAATTCCCCACCCCAAAGAGAAGAAAAAGATAGACAGATTGCAAGATTTTTGGTTGCAAGGAGCTTTACCACCAGAGACTGGATTTCTCTTCAGTCTGGCTGGATTTCTCTTCAGCCTCTTGTTATTTTCTTTTTTTTTTTTATAAACTGGTTGGCCTCCTTGCAGAACAACAGATAGATAGAGAAGAAAACAGAAATTCGACAGATAAATAGAAGATGAACAGACAAGAAAATAGGTTCCCAAAGAGAGAAAGAGATTTTAAATTCAAACCACAAATCAGTAGCCCTCAATCTGCTCTGATACCAAATGATGAAAACCCTTCTGGTTTTATTTCCCTGATTGATCTTGAGGGTGATTTGAATGGTCACTTCTGGTGGTTACTAACACACGCAGGTTGCTTTTGATGGATTAGACTCGAACTGATGGTGGATGGAATGAATGAATGGTTCTTCAGAACTGATCTATGGACTGACCAGAACTTGTGTAGAAGTGTCAGTAGATCGTGCAGTTTACCCACACAAACAATGATCTAAAGACAAGTAAGCCTTGCAGAGAATCAACTCCTAGGCATACAATGTTCAGAAGCTGAACAAGGGATTCACAGTTTGTAAGAAAGTTTTTAACAAAAAGGTGAATGATCTTATTGAGGTCGTGCATCATCCTTATATAGTCTTACAAGAATGTAGAAAGCTAGAAATGATGTAGAAAACTAGGAACTTAGGAAACAGAAATGAAGACTAAGACTTTTTGACCACTTTTAAGTGTTTTGTTGAATGGCTCTTGGATGATCACGACCAAGACTTTCTTGCTGACTCTTTTCTGATATTTCTGGATGAGAATGGGTCAGAAAACATCTGAATAAAGGCCTGGTCGAATTTGGTAAGAAACAAACCCATAATGAACTTGTTATGATAATCTCTCCTTGGGCTGCAACACTTCTTCTTGGGCCCCTTGATCCAAAATAGCTTCATAAGGTTTCTTGGACTTGAATTTCGTGGCTGATCCATCAGAAAGAGATAATGGACCCTTAACTTTGGTTTTGAACTCCTTTTGGGCTGAGAGAAACAAATCTGATCCATCTTCTTATTTGGGCCAAAAATCACTTGTCCAGCTAGGTCCATGGCAGCTTCAGTGTCACTCCCATTCAGCTCAGCTTGTCCTAGTGTAGTGTCACTCACATTCAGCTCAGGTCGACCTAGTGTAGTGTCACTCAGCTGGTTCAGCTCGTCCTGCTCCAAGTTCAGCTCACTCAGCTCAATCATCTCCTGGTTAGTGTCACTTAGCTCATCCAGCTCCAAGTGAGTGTCATTTAGCTCATCCAGCTCCAAGTTAGTGTCACTTAGCTGGTTCAGCTCATCTTCAGTCTCCTTAGATGGTTTCAGCTCAACCACTCTCACTTCAGCTGGTTTCAGCTCCCACTCTGTATCAGCTCTTCCTCAGTCTCTCCAGCTGGTTTTAGCTCAGTATGCTCGCCTTCCATCCATCCTGGCTTGTCCTTTGTTGGATGATCAGCTGGCTCGGCCATGGTTACATCATCCCCTCCTCCTTTGAAAAGATTTGTCCTCAAATCTGTATCTCCTACATCAAAAGGAAACAAATTAGACTTAAGACAAAGGTTTAGGCAAAGAAACATGTAAGTAACAGCAAAGAAAAGTTTTAGAAAGAAACTTCCTTGGAGTGTTGAAGCTGTTTTTCTCAAGTACTTCCATCTCCAAATCTCTGGCTGATAAGCAAGGTATCTGCCTTGTTCCTTGCACTCGTTTGAGACTTATCCTGATGATCCTGGACACTCAAAACACAACCTAGATATCCAGAATTATATGTGCAAAACATGTTCTTGTTTAGATCAAAAATCAAACATTTCTTCTTTATAACATGTAGCACATGCCTCAAACATTCAATATGCTTATCAAAGAAGGTATTATAAACCAGAATATCATCAGAACTTGGAACAACACCATTCTCAAAGCGTGATCTCAAAACATGCCAATATTTTGCAGTTCCAGAACATAAACCAGCAAGTTTCAAAACAAAAACATACTCAGTTTCAGCTCTAAGTGATTTTGGTTCATGCAAATTCCTAACCATGAATTCTTCCAAGGCACATGTGGATGCAAGCAAATCACCATTGTCTAGTTTATGCTTAGAACAACTCAGAACAAAGCTATTTTCCTTGAAGACAAATGAATCAAACGACTTCCTAGAACAGAAAACAGGCTGTTGCATAATAAGTTCTAATGCCTTTCCAGGATGATCAAAGCTTTGTTTATGTTCCATAAACTTCTCAAAATTCAAAACGAGACCAGGATTGAAGTTATGATCACAGTGAAAACGTTTTTGATCAGAGAATCTATCTGGTTCAAGTTCCTTAAAAGAATAAATCATGTTATCAAAAACAGAGTTTGAAACACAAAATTCTTTCACTTTATCAAGACCATAACGTTTCTCATCATCAGAACTATCCATAACAAACAGGTCAGGCACAGAATTAACCATAACAAGTTCCTTACAGTGCTCTTGAGACTCCACAGAGAATGACTTATCTTCAGCTTCTGCTTCAGTGTTGTTTGGCTGCTCCAACACTTCTTCTGGTGGTGAACTCTTTTGTGCTTCTCCTGCTGAGTTTTCTTCTAAGACCTGAGACACTGAATCAAGGCTACTCGGTTGCACCGGTTCAAAACAGGTTAGTCCATCACAAGTATTACTGATAACAATTTCAGATTGAGGAGAGAAAAGAAAACAACCAAGTTCTGTCTCAGATTCTTTCCTTACCTTAGTTGTTTCTGTTCCCATCTCTTGAATGATCTGCTCCTGCTTGCTGCAACTCATTGGGTCAGGAACCTTTGAGGAAGGTCTTGTACTCTGTCTTTCGTCCTTCTCTAGTTCCTTGAATATCTGGTTACACATATCAGTGATGTTTTGGGGAGTACTCATCTGCTTAAGAACTCTAAGCCGCAACTCCTGATCATCACGAGTATGGACAAGTTTTTCTTCCTCTTTGGACAGTATAGATTGTCCCCTGCTCGTCCTAATAGGTGTGTCCAGCAGCCTCCCCGGTTGTGACTTTTCCTGCAACAAATCAGTTTTGTAAAAACCAGATTTTTCTTTACTTGACAAGTGCTGTCTTTTTCCCAGCAAACTCTTTGTGGAGGAACTGAATTGGTTGGGCTGTGGGTTTCTCTCAGGACGTCTGGTAACACTGGATACATCCTGTCTCCTCCTTTTCATCTTAGCATCTTTCTGAACCTGAAAATCAGTACCCAAAACATTATCAGTAGCAAAGGAAGCTCTTTTAAATTCAAATTTCTTATCCATTTCTTTCATCATTGTAGCCATCATGGCCATCTGGATCTTATCAAACTTATAGGTTTGTGTCTCCTTTCTTTTGCTGACATCTCCAGCCATGGTTTCCTGTTACAACTCAACAAGAAAAGTTAGTACAAATAGATAGCCGAAGCCTCTCTTCTCTCAAGTGTTTCTCTCTGATTTTTCTGTGAGTTTTTTTCTCTGTGAATCCAGTAGCTCAGCAACAAACAAAGACAAGCCTGTATAGAATCAATTCCCCACCCCAAAGAGAAGAAAAAGATAGACAGATTGCAAGATTTTTGGTTGCAAGGAGCTTTACCACCAGAGACTGGATTTCTCTTCAGTCTGGCTGGATTTCTCTTCAGCCTCTTGTTACTTTTCTTGTTTCTTTTTTTTATAAACTGGTTGGCCTCCTTGCAGAACAACAGATAGATAGAGAAGAAAAACAGAAATTCGACAGAGAAAATAGAAGATGAACAGACAAGAAAATAGGTTCCCAAAAGAGAAAAGATTTTGAATTCAAACCACAAATCAGTAGCCCACAATCTACTCTGATACCAAATGATGAAAACCCTTCTGGTTTTGATTCCCTTGACTGATCTTGAGGGTGATTTGAATGGTCACTTCTGGTGGTTACTAACACACGCAGGTTGCCTTTGAATGGATTAGACTCGAACTGATGGTGGATGGAATGAATGAATGGTTCTTCAGAACTGATCTATGGACTGACCAGAACTTGTGTAGAAGTGTCAGTAGATCGTGCAGTTTACCCACACAAACAATGATCTAAAGACAAAGTGCTTTGCAGAGAATTAACTCCTAAGCATACAATGTTCAGAAGCTGAACAAGGGATTCACAGTTTGTAAGAAAGTTTTTAACAAAAAGGTGAATGATCTTATTGAGGTCGTGCATCATCCTTATATAGTCTTACAAGAATGTAGAAAGCTAGAAATGATGTAGAAAACTAGGAACTTAGGAAACAGAAATGAAGACTAAGACTTTTTGACCACTTTTAAGTGTTTTGTTGAATGGCTCTTGGATGATCACGACCAAGACTTTCTTGCTGACTCTTTTCTGATATTTCTGGATGAGAATGGGTCAGAAAACATCTGAATAAAGGCCTGGTCGAATTTGGTAAGAAACAAACCCATAATGAACTTGTTATGATAATCTCTCCTTGGGCTGCAACACTTCTTCTTGGGCCCCTTGATCCAAAATAGCTTCATAAGGTTTCTTGGACTTGAATTTCGTGGCTGATCCATCAGAAAGAGATAATGGACCCTTAACTTTGGTTTTGAACTCCTTTTGGGCTGAGAGAAACAAATCTGATCCATCTTCTTCTTTGGGTCGAAAATCACTTGTCCAGCTATGGTCCATGGCAGCTTCAGTGTCACTCCCATTCAGCTCAGCTCGTCCTAGTGTAGTGTCACTCACATTCAGCTCAGATCGACCTAGTGTAGTGTCACTCAGCTGGTTCAGCTCGTACTGCTCCAAGTTCAGCTCACTCAGCTCAATAAGCTCTTGGTTAGTGTCACTTAGCTCATCCAGCTCCAAGTGAGTGTCACTTAGCTCATCCAGCTCAAAGTGAGTGTCACTTAGCTCATCCAGCTCCAAGTTAGTGTCACTTAGCTGGTTCAGCTCATCTTCAGTCTCCTTAGCTGGTTTCAGCTCAACCACACTCACTTCAGCTGGTTTCAGCTCAGCCACACTCTGTTTCAGCTCGTCCTCACTCTCAGTAGTTGGTTTTAGCTTAGTATGCTCGCCATTAGTCCATCCTGGTTTGTCCTTTGTTGGATGATCAGCTGCCTCAGCCATGGTTACATCATCCCCTCCTCCTTTGAAAAGATTTGTCCTCAAATCTGTATCTCCTACATCAAAAGGAAACAAATTAGACTTAAGAGAAAGGTTCAAGCAAAGAAACATGTAAGCAACAGGAAAGAAAAGTTTTAGAAAGAAACTTCCTTGGAGTGTTGAAGCTGTTTTTCTCAAGTACTTCCATCTCCAAATCTCTGGCTGATAAGCAAGGTATCTGCCCTTGTTCCTTGCACTCGTTTGAGACTTATCCTGATGATCCTGGACACTCAAAACATAACCTAGATATCCAGAATTATATGTGCAAAACATGTTCTTGTTTAGATCAAAAATCAAGCATTTCTTCTTTATAACATGTAGCACATGCCTCAAACATTCAATATGCTTATCAAAGAAGGTATTATAAACCAGAATATCATCAGAACTTGGAACAATACCATTCTCAAAGCGTGATCTCAAAACATGCCAATATTTTGCAGTTCCAGAACATAAACCAGCAAGTTTCAAAACAAAAACATACTCAGTTTCAGCTCTAAGTGATTTTGGTTCATGCAAATTCCTAACCATGAATTCGTCCAAGGCACATGTGGATGCAAGCAAATCACCATTGTCTAGTTTATGCTTAGAACAACTCAGAACAAAGCTATTTTCCTTGAAGACAAATGAATCAAACGACTTCCTAGAGCAGAAAACAGGCTGTTGCATAATAAGTTCTAATGCCTTTCCAGGATGATCAAAGCTTTTTTTATGTTCCATAAACTTCTCAAAATTCAAAACGAGACCAGGATTGAAGTTATGGTCACAGTGAAAACGTTTTTGATCAGAGAATCTATCTGGTTCAAGTTCCTTAAAAGAATAAATCATGTTATCAAAAACAGAGTTTGAAACACAAAATTCTTTCACTTTATCAAGACCAAAACGTTTCTCATCATCAGAACTATCCATAACAAACAGGTCAGGCACAGAATTAACCATAACAAGTTCCTTACAGTGCTCTTGAGACTCCACAGAGAATGACTTATCTTCAGCTTCTGCTTCAGTGTTGTTTGGCTGCTCCAACACTTCTTCTGGTGGTGAACTCTTTTGTGCTTCTCCTGCTGAGTTTTCTTCTAAGACCTGAGACACTGAATCAAGGCTACTCGGTTGCACCGGTTCAAAACAGGTTAGTCCATCACAAGTATTACTGATAACAAGTTCAGATTGAGGAGAGAAAAGAAAACAACCAAGTTCTGTCTCAGATTCTTTCCTTACCTTAGTTGTTTCTGTTCCCATCTCTTGGATGATCTGCTCCTGCTTGCTGCAACTCATTGGGTCAGGAACCTTTGAGGAAGGTCTTGTACTCTGTCTTTTGTCCTTCTCTAGTTCCTTGAATATCTGGTTACACATATCAGTGATGTTTTGGGGAGTACTCATCTGCTTAAGAACTCTAAGCCGCAACTCCTGATCATCACGAGTATGGACAAGTTTTTCTTCCTCTTTGGACAGTATATATTGTCCCCTGCTCGTCCTAATAGGTGTGTCCAGCAGCCTCCCCGGTTGTGACTTTTCCTGCAACAAATCAGTTTTGTAAAAACCAGATTTTTCTTTACTTGACAAGTGCTGTCTTTTTCCCAGCAAACTCTTTGTGGAGGAACTGAATTGGTTGGGCTGTGGGTTTCTCTCAGGACGTCTGGTAACACTGGATACATCCTGTCTCCTCCTTTTCATCTTAGCATCTTTCTGAACCTGAAAATCAGTACCCAAAACATTATCAGTAGCAAAGGAAGCTCTTTTAAATTCAAATTTCTTATCCATTTCTTTCATCATTGTAGCCATCATGGCCATCTGGATCTTATCAAACTTATAGGTTTGTGTCTCCTTTCTTTTGCTGACATCTCCAGCCATGGTTTCCTGTTACAACTCAACAAGAAAAGTTAGTACAAATAGATAGCCGAAGCCTCTCTTCTCTCAAGTGTTTCTCTCTGATTTTTCTGTGAGTTTTTTTTCTCTGTGAATCCAGTAGCTCAGCAACAAACAAAGACAAGCCTGTATAGAATCAATTCCCCACCCCAAAGAGAAGAAAAAGATAGACAGATTGCAAGATTTTTGGTTGCAAGGAGCTTTACCACCAGAGACTGGATTTCTCTTCAGTCTGGCTGGATTTCTCTTCAGCCTCTTGTTTTTTTTTTTTTTATAAACTGGTTGGCCTCCTTGCAGAACAACAGATAGAAAAACAGAAATTCGACAGAGAAAATAGAAGATGAACAGACAAGAAAATAGGTTCCCAAAAAGAGAAAAAAGATTTTGAATTCAAACCACAAATCAGTAGCCCTCAATCTGCTCTGATACCAAATGATGAAAACCCTTCTGGTTTTGATTCCCTTGACTGATCTTGAGGGTGATTTGAATGGTCACTTCTGGTGGTTACTAACACACGCAGGTTGCTTTGAATGGATTAGACTCGAACTGATGGTGGATGGAATGAATGAATGGTTCTTCAGAACTGATCTATGGACTGACCAGAACTTGTGTAGAAGTGTCAGTAGATCGTGCAGTTTACCCACACAAACAATGATCTAAAGACAAAGTGCTTTGCAGAGAATTAACTCCTAAGCATACAATGTTCAGAAGCTGAACAAGGGATTCACAGTTTGTAAGAAAGTTTTTAACAAAAAGGTGAATGATCTTATTGAGGTCGTGCATCATCCTTATATAGTCTTACAAGAATGTAGAAAGCTAGAAATGATGTAGAAAACTAGGAACTTAGGAAACAGAAATGAAGACTAAGACTTTTTGACCACTTTTAAGTGTTTTGTTGAATGGCTCTTGGATGATCACGACCAAGACTTTCTTGCTGACTCTTTTCTGATATTTCTGGATGAGAATGGGTCAGAAAACATCTGAATAAAGGCCTGGTCGAATTTGGTAAGAAACAAACCCATAATGAACTTGTTATGATAATCTCTCCTTGGGCTGCAACACTTCTTCTTGGGCCCCTTGATCCAAAATAGCTTCATAAGGTTTCTTGGACTTGAATTTCGTGGCTGATCCATCAGAAAGAGATAATGGACCCTTAACTTTGGTTTTGAACTCCTTTTGGGCTGAGAGAAACAAATCTGATCCATCTTCTTATTTGGGCCAAAAATCACTTGTCCAGCTAGGTCCATGGCAGCTTCAGTGTCACTCCCATTCAGCTCAGCTCGTCCTAGTGTAGTGTCACTCACATTCAGCTCAGATCGACCTAGTGTAGTGTCACTCAGCTGGTTCAGCTCGTACTGCTCCAAGTTCAGCTCACTCAGCTCACTAGCTCTTGGTTAGTGTCACTTAGCTCATCCAGCTCCAAGTGAGTGTCACTTAGCTCATCCAGCTCAAAGTGAGTGTCACTTAGCTCATCCAGCTCCAAGTTAGTGTCACTTAGCTGGTTCAGCTCATCTTCAGTCTCCTTAGCTGGTTTCAGCTCAACCACACTCACTTCAGCTGGTTTCAGCTCAGCCACACTCTGTTTCAGCTCGTCCTCACTCTCATTAGTTGGTTTTAGCTTAGTATGCTCGCCATTAGTCCATCCTGGTTTGTCCTTTGTTGGATGATCAGCTGGCTCAGCCATGGTTACATCATCCCCTCCTCCTTTGAAAAGATTTGTCCTCAAATCTTTATCTCCTACATCAAAAGGAAACAAATTAGACTTAAGAGAAAGGTTCAAGCAAAGAAACATGTAAGCAACAGCAAAGAAAAGTTTTAGAAAGAAACTTCCTTGGAGTGTTGAAGCTGTTTTTCTCAAGTACTTCCATCTCCAAATCTCTGGCTGATAAGCAAGGTATCTGCCCTTGTTCCTTGCACTCGTTTGAGACTTATCCTGATGATCCTGGACACTCAAAACATAACCTAGATATCCAGAATTATATGTGCAAAACATGTTCTTGTTTAGATCAAAAATCAAGCATTTCTTCTTTATAACATGTAGCACATGCCTCAAACATTCAATATGCCTATCAAAGAAGGTATTATAAACCAGAATATCATCAGAACTTGGAACAATACCATTCTCAAAGCGTGATCTCAAAACATGCCAATATTTTGCAGTTCCAGAACATAAACCAGCAAGTTTCAAAACAAAAACATACTCAGTTTCAGCTCTAAGTGATTTTGGTTCATGCAAATTCCTAACCATGAATTCGTCCAAGGCACATGTGGATGCAAGCAAATCACCATTGTCTAGTTTATGCTTAGAACAACTCAGAACAAAGCTATTTTCCTTGAAGACAAATGAATCAAACGACTTCCTAGAGCAGAAAACAGGCTGTTGCATAATAAGTTCTAATGCCTTTCCAGGATGATCAAAGCTTTTTTTATGTTCCATAAACTTCTCAAAATTCAAAACGAGACCAGGATTGAAGTTATGATCACAGTGAAAACGTTTTTGATCAGAGAATCTATCTGGTTCAAGTTCCTTAAAAGAATAAATCATGTTATCAAAAACAGAGTTTGAAACACAAAATTCTTTCACTTTGTCAAGACCAAAACGTTTTTCATCATCAGAACTATCCATAACAAACAGGTCAGGCACAAAATTAACCATAACAAGTTCCTTACAGTGCTCTTGATACTCCACAGAGAATGACTTATCTTCAGCTTCTGCTTCAGTGTTGTTTGGCTGCTCCAACACTTCTTCTGGTGGTGAACTCTTTTGTGCTTCTCCTGCTGAGTTTTCTTCTAAGACCTGAGACACTGAATCAAGGCTACTCGGTTGCACCGGTTCAAAACAGGTTAGTCCATCACAAGTATTACTGATAACAAGTTCAGATTGAGGAGAGAAAAGAAAACAACCAAGTTCTGTCTCAGATTCTTTCCTTACCTTAGTTGTTTCTGTTCCCATCTCTTGAATGATCTGCTCCTGCTTGCTGCAACTCATTGGGTCAGGAACCTTTGAGGAAGGTCTTGTACTCTGTCTTTTGTCCTTCTCTAGTTCCTTGAATATCTGGTTACACATATCAGTGATGTTTTGGGGAGTACTCATCTGCTTAAGAACTCTAAGCCGCAACTCCTGATCATCATGAGTATGGACAAGTTTTTCTTCCTCTTTGGACAGTTATAGATTGTCCCCTGCTCGTCCTAATAGGTGTGTCCAGCAGCCTCCCCGGTTGTGACTTTTCCTGCAACAAATCAGTTTTGTAAAAACCCGATTTCTCTTTACTTGACAAGTGCTGTCTTTTTCCCAGCAAACTCTTTGTGGAGGAACTGAATTGGTTGGGCTGTGGGTTTCTCTCAGGACGTCTGGTAACACTGGATACATCCTGTCTCCTCCTTTTCATCTTAGCATCTTTCTGAACCTGAAAATCAGTACCCAAAACATTATCAGTAGCAAAGGAAGCTCTTTTAAATTCAAATTTCTTATCCATTTCTTTCATCATTGTAGCCATCATGGCCATCTGGATCTTATCAAACTTATAGGTTTGTGTCTCCTTTCTTTTGCTGACATCTCCAGCCATGGTTTCCTGTTACAACTCAACAAGAAAAGTTAGTACAAATAGATAGCCGAAGCCTCTCTTCTCTCAAGTGTTTCTCTCTGATTTTTCTGTGAGTTTTTTTTCTCTGTGAATCCAGTAGCTCAGCAACAAACAAAGACAAGCCTGTATAGAATCAATTCCCCACCCCAAAGAGAAGAAAAGATAGACAGATTGCAAGATTTTTGGTTGCAAGGAGCTTTACCACCAGAGACTGGATTTCTCTTCAGTCTGGCTGGATTTCTCTTCAGCCTCTTGTTATTTTCTTGTTTTTTTATAAACTGGTTGGCCTCCTTGCAGAACAACAGATAGATAGAGAAGAAAAACAGAAATTCGACAGATCAAATAGAAGATGAACAGACAAGAAAATAGGTTCCCAAAAGAGAGAAGAGATTTTAAATTCAAACCACAAATCAGTAGCCCTCAATCTGCTCTGATACCAAATGATGAAAACCCTTCTGGTTTTGATTCCCTTGAC
>CAJHQP010008148.1:0-28462 GCA_905132765.1 Moricandia arvensis
AGGGAGAGATTCTGTTTATATATTACAATTATTTTTTTTCTTTTCTAATTTTTAAAGTTTTTACTCTTCAAACTTATTAAATCGTCCACCTATTAAAAAATAAAAGACACCAGTTAAGTGTTAAAAGTACAATTTAAAGTACATCGGATCTCGAGAAACTGAAAAAAAATCATTTTATCGTTTTCTAACCAAATTAAGCATATCGATATCGGACTTCGAAAGATAAGCGAATACCAAAAACTTACAATATTCCGACGATATGTAAAAGTACCCTGGCCACATACGGCTGTTCTAGACCCATACCCGCACATACTAAGAATCTGAATACCTACCCGATCCCAATTTGCACGGGCTTACCCTGCACAGACTACGCATCGAATATCAAGGGTACTTATTTTCCTATGAGCTAGGCCGCCCCGCGCTTTACTTATGTTGAATCCGGGCAACATATGATAATATTAATAACGTTATATGAATTAACCAGAATGATCTATCATCTTATCCTCTTTTTCACGTGTCATATTAAGGTCGTTTTAGAGAATATTTTTGTGTTAGAATATAAATGTTTTTTTTATGATAGAATGGCAAATTTATTTAACTTTTCTCTGCAGATTTATTTTTTATTGGTTTGAAATTTAGTAGATTGTATATGGTAATTATGTTTTATATATAAAGATTACAAAATTAATTATTTTATTTATAGTGTGCATAAATGTAAAGTGACCACTCTAATATATAAACTCAGAAGGAGTATACTGTTTGAGACAAACATGAAAGAGTAAGCTATTGTTTTAAGTGTGTGTGAAAGTAGTGTAACGTCTGTATAAGCTTGACTCGACTGTATTCAACTATCTAGCATGATATCTCGCGGATGCATGTGCGCACCTACGCTCGTCGGATCTGAGCATGACATCTTAGCTGTGACTGATACATAGCTTGGGCTTAGTCTATCTGTAATCTTCGTTGTGGTGTGTTACAGTTCGGCTACCTGAACTTGGGAAGCTGTGAGATATAACTAGCGATAGATTGGGTTTGCGCCACATGGGGTCATGAATTTATAAACTGACTTGTTTTCAGATGAATTTAGATGAACGCGTGATATTCTATGTCTTGAGTACGCTATACTTATATAGTAGTCTATTGTCATTTCTTGAATTCCTTTCAAAAAGTTTGCAAATTAAACTGAAACTACAATTTAATTTTTGTTTTTGTAAGATTCAGTTTACAATCTTTTTAGCTAAGACGGTCACACATTTCTAAAAATGTGGTAATCTATACACACATTTTACAAATTTTCATTACAATATATATTTGAAATGATTGAAAGATTCCGATAAGAATGTATTATATATGATTCAAGATTGAATCCAACATGCAGAATACCAAGCACATGAACAAACACACATTTAATTTAGGGATTAGTTGTCGTCTAGTTCATTTGTCGTTTTGATTGAGACCAAAGCTTGAGTTCAATACATGCAAAATTTGATGACACTACTATTATATTTACCTGATAAAATAGAGTAGTATGAAATCCCATGTGGCAAAGCCCTTCAATACAAAAGGCTGAAAAGATGGAACTAATTATTACATAGAAAGAAAAACAAATGTACACTAACAAGACTTGAAAGTTTGCTTATATAAAGACTTGAAGGACCCTTTGTTCCCCCATCTACTCAACAACACTCACTCCCACTTCAATTTTCATTCATTCAAACTCAGATAAAAGACAAAACAATAACTCTCCCCAAAATGGCGATAATTTGCACAACAACAACAACATCTCCGGCAGAGAAAGAACAAGAACCAAAACAAAGTCTTGAAAACGATCAAACTCCTCCATTAATTTTCAACCCTTCTCTTTTTAACCTCCAATCTCAAATCCCAAACCAATTCATTTGGCCAGACGAAGAGAAACCTTCCATTAATATTCCCGAGCTCAACGTCCCTTTCATCGATCTTTCGAGCCAAGACTCAACTCTAGAGGCTTCTAGACTCATCGCAGAAGCTTGCACCAAACATGGTTTCTTTCTCGTTATTAATCATGGAGTCAGCGAGTCCCTCATATCCGAGGCTCACCTTCTCATGGAAAGTTTCTTTGACATGCCTCTAGCCGAAAAACAGAGAGCTCAGAGAAAACTCGGTGAGAGCAGTGGCTATGCCAGTAGTTTCACTGGAAGATTTTCCACCAAGCTCCCATGGAAGGAGACTCTCTCCTTCCGTTTTGCCAACGAGATTAGTGGATCAAGAACCGTTCAGGATTACTTCTCCGATGCATTAGGACAAAAGTTCGAGCAATTTGGGTATGTGTCCTAAATAGAACAAAGAAACACCTAACAGAGCAAAACCCTAATATGTCATTATTTCCTCTGTTTTTAAAAAAAAAAAAAAAAAGATTAGTTCCTCTGTTTTCTAGTCTTATCTGACCCAGTTTCTTATACCGAAGAAACCATTAAACCGGATATAAATTTAATCGTTTTTCCTTATGATTTCCCGGTTATGTTTGTAGGAATGTCTACCAAGACTACTGTGAAGAAATGAGCTCCCTGTCACTAAAGATCATGGAGCTTCTGGGGCAAAGTTTAGGCGTAAACCGCGGACTATTTTAGAGTATTTTTCGAAGAGAATGATTCGATAATGAGGCTAAACCATTACCCTTCCTGCCAGACACCAGATCTCACATTAGGTACAGGGCCTCATTGTGATCCAAGCTCTTTGACCATCCTTCACCAAGATCATGTCAACGGCCTTCAAGTCTTTGTTGACAATCAGTGGCAATCCATTCTCCCAATCCTAAGGCTTTTGTCGTCAATATCGGGGACACTTTCATGGTAATTAATAACCATCTAAAAGCTTAAAAACATTTTTGTTACTCATACAAAAATGATATGATATACTCTCTTTGTTTTTTTGTTTCGTAGGCTCTTTCGAACGGGATATTCAAGAGCTGTTTGCATAGAGCGGTTGTGAATAGAGAGAGTGCAAGGAAATCGATGGCGTTCTTCCTATGCCCAAAGAAAGACAAAGTTGTGAAGCCCCAAGTGAGATTTTGGGGAAGACACCAAGAAGATACCCTGATTTCAGTTGGCCTATGCTCCTTGAGTTTACTCAGAAACACTACAGAGCAGATGAAAATACTCTCGATTCCTTTCAAATTGGGTCATCACCAACAAAAATCCCATCTAAGAAACAGAATTACTATCGAAATCTTGTTTTTATTAGTTGCTATGTATCTTTTTGCTCTCGTGGTGAAATGTTCACAAGGTTTCAAAGTTCGCAAGCATTTGTATATTGTTCTAAGCATTACCGCGTGGAATATCAATGCTCGTTAATTTTTTAGAGACTAACTAGATGCGTGTAAACGAGCTGGGAATGAAAATGTTAACGTGGTTTACTATTTTCAAGATTTTAGGGTGTTTTCTACTAATTAATAACTAATTTATTATAGTAAAAAATAACTACTTTTTTTTAATTTATAACCATTACATGGAACTAATTTTTAGTCATGTACAATTACCATTAAAAATAACGAAAATGTTAACATCTCATTAAGAGTAATTTAGACTAAACATTGTAAAGTATGGAGTCTTGTAGATATCCAAACATGATCATGGGAGTATCAACTCATGAGTTTCTAACAAATATGATATTAATATATTTTATGTAATTTAATTAATATTTTAATTTTAAAGCACAAAACTGAGACAAACCAGTAAGAAAATAAAATATATGTAAAAAGTATCTAATCAACTTTCCGTTCAGGTCTCCGTTGAGAACCGTTCGTCTCTATATCTTCACATTTTCTATATCTATTTTTGTCATCAACGTAAAGGGACTCTATAACTAAAAAGGAGACTCATCATCCATAAAGATGAAATAGAACAGTTGACTACTTGAACCTCGTGAAATACTATCTGTCCTTGTATTTTGAATCCAGGAAACATAATACTATCTATCCTTGTATTTTGAGTCCAGGAAACATGTACTATTAGGGTTGTTGTGAAGCTTTCGAAAATTATTTGTATTTATTTCAGGTAAGTTGCAGAGGTTGCCGGCTCTTCTGGTTCCAAAACCATTTTCACCAATTGAGAACAATATGTTCCAAAGTTACATGAATTTGTCGTAATTCTTCATACTCTCTATCGCCCAAACTTCATTTTCCTATTTTCTTTCATTATTCCCAATATATAGAACATATTGAAGATACTGATGGAGTTTCCCTTACATGCTTATGACATATGATAACTTAAACATTAATATAGATAAATATGATTATAATAATTATTTATATTTTTCTAATTTAATACCTTTTATTTATTATAATATTATGTTATGTATAATATTAAAATTCAAATTTACTAAAAGATTATAAATATGAAAATCCATACGAATAGAAAGAAGAAATAGATGATTTTACAGACTACCAAATTTTAAAATTTTATCAGTTAATCAAAAGTACATTAGCTAAATTTTGCAATTAGGTTGATACTATACTAAATCATTAGTACTCCCATTAATTTTAATTATTTATATTAAATATTGTGAAGTTAATTATAAAACTAATAAAAGTAAATATATATAATTTAATATATAATGTATATTTTTCATCAAAGTAAAAAAGGGCTAAACTTAAATTACATCATCTTTATAATAACTGTTTTGTTAAATAAGTTATACCCAAATTACTTTTCAAATAAAAAAGTTATAACCAAATCATTGAAAAACGTAATTCAGCGATGTACTGCGGATCTAAACCAGGTTTACTTTAAACAAGATGTATCATCAAATGCCATGTTTTCAAAGGACATTAGAAGTCCAGTCTTGATTGGACTTCATAAACAAAATCTAACGGAAACGGTACAAGACTTTTCTATACTCTTTTTTTACGTGTTATGTCTGGGAACGGACTAGATTGGAGTAAATATATAAGAAAAATCCAAGAATAAAGTACAAATCAAGTGTCATTAATCAGTGAGTCCAACTTAAGATTGAAGACAGAAATTTGTGCATCATATATACTTCAACATGTTGTGTAGTAAGAGCCATCAGAAAAAGAAAAAAAAAAACACATGGGCCACCAAAACCTACCCAAGAATGTTCTCTTTCTTGGAAACATAAGAACCAAAACCCTTATAATGTTCTGAATCTTGCCTGTTTGGCACCCTATATATACATATGCAGATACCTCCATATAGTGTTGGCACAATGTAATACTCATTATTGACTTTAATTTTCTTATCTGCATTTTTGTCAACATTCTATTTATTTATTTACTCTTGGTAAAAGTATTAAATTTTCTTATTTCGATTTTTATCAAACTTTTATTTATTTATTTACACTTGATAAAAGTGTTTACTTCCAATAGAGTTTAGAAACTTCTCATAAACATAGAATTTTTAAAAAAAATTGAACTCTTCCGAACCCAAATTAGATAACACAATACCTTATTGAGTTTTTATTTGAGATATTCTGAATATCCCGGCTACACTAGTACCAAACCTAAACTGAATGGTTAACTTGGATATCAAAAACATAAATATACATATAAATATATTACTTATTTTAGATTTAAAATAAGTAATATATAAAAATTATATTGATATAACAAGTATGTTGGGGATGATAGATCCAGGAAATCATTTCTTTTGCTTGGAACATGCTGCCGACCTTCTTTTTCTTCTCAAACGACTTCCCGCTTCTAGGCCGGGTTTTCCTCATGTCTCTGAGTAAAATGATAAACTTCGATAAAAGGAGTTCTTTCCATATCCAAAGTTATGGAATGATCTAACCTAGATTCGACTTAAAAAGGACTCCCTAAACCCTAGAAGAGGAGGATTGCCTATTTAACATCTCGACTTTAGCAGCAACAACTAAAACTAGGAATTTCCAGACCTATAAGTTGTATTTCCTGTTCCATTGATAGTAAAACATTACCTTTGATCCATATTTCTCGTTCTTGCTATCTTACTTCATGCTTCCACAATATCACAAAGAACCCTTCTTTATTACATCTTAATAGTTTGTCGCTAGAAAGAGGGGATAACCAGGACTATGCGACAATGATCACAACTGAGCATGAGCAATCTCTGGCCACCTCGGTTGAAATCGACATATGAGCGCAGCTCGAAGCCATGCAGATGAAAATTGCAGAGATGGATACAGCCTAGGAAAAAAGCAACACCCATACGGATAATCATGTAATCATATCGGAGATCCAAACCTTGAAACAAAGGATGGAAGAATAGTCGAAGCAGTTGGAACAGAGCGTACATAAGCTATCACAACTAGAAGCTGAGAACTAGTTCTCCAAGAGGGAAAACATATCCCTCAACGCCGCAGGAAAGAACGATGCTCGTTCCAACCCGCGTTCGGCCTATGCAGCCCTTGGATACTTTGGCTGAGAGAGGCAACACAATTCAACAGCATCCATCACTAAATGGAGAACCGACCAAAGGAGCCGATATCACATACATAAATCGAGTAAACCGGACTGAAGACGACGGTGATTCTGACATGGACACCAACACATAGATGCATGAAGTAATCTCTTCAATGAAATCAAAAGAAACGACTTACATGGAAGAAGTCTTCACCTAGAAATTTGAATATGTCTGGTTGCTTATAGAAAGGCTCCCCGTGTTACTCCTCATATTAAGAGAAGTGCTCTTGACTCCTATGCGGATACTCATTCTGCGGACGAGATCGTCATAATTAAGATCCCAAGAAAGTTCTCCTTCTCAAATATGAGAGTGAACGACAGAACCAGTGACCCCTACAATCATGTGGTTTAGTACAAGAAACAAATGCTTACTATAGCTATCTATAAAGAACTCCGAGAATTCACCATGTTCAAGTGTTTTGGCTAGAATCTGACCGGACCCACCCTCCAATGGTACATCAACTCCTAACAGATCGATATACTCCTTCGTAACCTTAACCCATCAGATCGTAGAACGATTTGCAAGAAGCAGCAGCCTAGAAAGATGGTTGACGATCTTTATGAGATACTAAAACACTAAGATGAACCTATCGTATCTACATAAGACTCTTCAACCAGGTAAATGTATCCATCACCGAATATAACACCATGTAACACCTCAACAGACATCTTCGCCTTCAACAGAGGTCTGCTGCTCGATGGAGACATGTACATAGCTGAAAAGTACCAATGCAGAACCATGGAGGACGTATTTTCCAAGCATAGGTCCCAAAGCAAGAATCTAAGGGTACAAGAAATAAGAAAAGAGACAAAGATGACAAAACCTATCAAAAGCCATGAAAGAAGCAGAAGGTAGAAATCATGGTAGATACCATAATCAACCTATATAAAGCTGAAAGAATAGCAGTGTCAACATGACCAGACATCTCCAATCTATCCATCTTGAAACCGAAATTGGTCAATATTTTGAGGCAGATGAGCCCACGGGTCAAATGGCCTCAGAAAACTAAAGCACCATAAGCATTCTGAAATACAAACCGATGGTAAGAATTCCATAAAAAAACATGAGCACAAAAATGTAACATCCCGAGTTGTGCATATGTGGAAAGGCTTAAGAGAATTGATTTGGCTACCTATGTCACCAAAGTGCACTTACCTTTCCGTCACACATCCGTTTAGAACTCCAGGGTTAAGCGTGCTTATGCTGGAGTAGTGAAAGGATGGGTGACCTATCGGGAAGTGATTCGCGATACCGTGTGAGTGAGGCCAAAGCACGGGAAAAGGTCATGTGGTGATTGGCAGGGTCAGTAACAATGATTTCGAGCCTTAGAAAAATTAACGACCGACCGTCGGATGGGATGGGGCCCACGGACCGAGAGAGCGGGCGTGGTGGCCCATTAGCCGTGGGCGTCGGGGCGTTACAAGTGGTATCAGAGCTGGTTAGCCATCTCGGTTCTGACCCGAGAGGCGTCTTGAGACCTGTCGTGGGGCGCAGCGAGGACGTTGCGTTCTTTGAGAGGGGGTGAATTGTAACATCCCGAGTTGTGATATGTGAAAAGGCTTAAGAGAATTGATTTGGCTACCTATGTCACCAATGTGCGCTTCACTTTTCCGTCACACATCCGTTTAGAACTCCAGGGTTAAGTGTGCTTATGCTGGAGTAGTGAAAAGATGGGTGACCTATCGGGAAGTGATTCGTGATACCGTGTGAGTGAGGCCAAAGCACGGGAAAAAGTCATGTGGTGATTGCAGGGTCAGTAAACAATGATTTCGAGCCTTGGAAAAATTAACGACCGACCGTCGGATGGGATGGGGCCCACAGACCGAGAGAGCGGGCGTGGGTGGCATTAGCGTGGGCGGTCGGGCGTTACAAAAAAAAATCCATGATTTTTTTTGGGAGCTTTCATTTGCCTTATTCACCCCAATAATTAGGATTATTACGAAAATGCCATTAATTTTTTTTTCTTTTTTCGAAAAGAGCATTTTACTCTATCATCTTCATCAATAATTACAGTATTGTAGTTGTCATCAATACACCAACCACCATAAACAAGCAGTTTGAAGTTCTTAATGCATCTAAAAATCTATTTTCAATCTTCCTATCTCATTTCTTATACTGAGAACTACATCTCTTCACTTTCTCTCTATATTCATCCAAAAAAATTCAAGATTTTGATTCTAAAATTTGTAATGTTCAAACTCATGATTCTTGATTATTAACAAGTGGATTTGTTTCGTGGTGGAAATTTGTGTGCTTGAGAAGCTAATCAAGTTATCTCACTGGTTGAAAGTATGAAACTGATTTTTTCATATCTGTTCGTCAGAAGACTTTCATTTAAGTCTTTTGATCGTAGAAGACTTATACAAAATCTTCTTGTAAATGCAGAGGTTACTATTGCAATTGACTTTGTGTGTGTTTTCTAGAAACAAATTCTCTAGAAGTTTTCTAACTTTTCTTTGTAAAGAAAAAAATATTCAAAAATACCAAAGAAGACTTTCCGGTAAGTCGTCTAAGATAAACATGTTAGTTTTGAAATTGACCCGATTGTGTCAGAAATTTGACTTTCATATTTACACGGAAGTCTTCCGTCAAAGACTTTCATGTAAGTCTTATGAACTCTCGGTGGAAGTCTTCTCACTGTCGGTGAAAGTCATCTCAGGTTATCGTTTGCAATTGAAGAATAAAATTTAAATATTTAATTTTAATTAGACGACTTCCATGTAAGTCTTCTGGAAGACGACTTACACATAAGTCTTCCAGAATTTTATTCCAAGATTCTAGTCTAATTAAAATTAAATATTTAAGCTTTATTTTTCAATTCCAAAATTAACCTGAGACGGCTTACTTGGAAGTCGTTTAATTAAATTTAATATTTAAGTCTTATTTTTCTGGTGGAAGACTTCCATGTAAGTCTTCTAGAAAAAGTCAAAATTTTGACACAATTCGGTCAATTTCAAAACTAACTTGTTTATCCTAAAAGACTTACCGGAAAATCTTCTTTCGTATATTTTTTTAAAACAAAAATAAGCTAATATTTACAAAGGAAAACTTCTAAAGAAGTCTGTTGTAGAGTAGACTTATGTGGAAGTCTTCCTTTGTAAACTTTCAATTGCAAATATGACTTAAATGGAAGACTTCCTAGAAGTCTTTTGCACGACTTCCGTGGAAGTCTTGTACGTCAAAGTTTAATAAACTTTCATTTTCTCTAAAACCATAATTTTTTTTTAACATTTTATTGTTAATTCATGTATATTAGTTGATATTGGGGTTCCAATATGAAATTCATAACTTAATTGCTTTTAATTATGAGGTTACCAACATTCATATTTATTAATGTTTCTAACTAATCAGAGAAGACTTTCGTGAAAGTCTTTTACATTGGTTTTTTAACTTGTTAAGTAACTTTAAGATATGTTTTCTAACTTTCAAAAGTGTTAAGCAACTTCAAGAATATCAAGTACTATGGTTTAATGTGTCTTCTTAGATCATATAATATACTTTTTAACTTTCATGAAATTTGAAATTTCAATTTTCTCTTAAAATTTGAGTTTCCCGGTTAAACTGTTAATTTCCCGCTTGAAATTTCCTGCTTTAAATTTTAGTCTTCCGCGAAATCTTATGAGAAGTCTCCCAAGAATACTTCTGGAAGACTTCCCAGAAGATTTCCAGTGAAACTGTTATATGTTTGAATTTATGTAATGTTTGATATTTGTGAATTTGGCTAAGTTTTCCTGAAAAGTCTTCTCACTTAGTTGTAGTAAATTTGACTCTTTTTTTTGTATTATTATGTTTTGCTATTGAAGTTTTATCAATAACTTCGATAATGTCAAATATTTTTGGCATGATAATATTGTAGTCATGAACATATTTACCAAATTTTTTTCATTAGTATGTTTTTCAATTTACAAAATAATTCACAATTAAAACAGTACACCTACAAATCACAAAACAGACCATAAACAAAATTATCATAGATCATTCCTTCACAAAAACAAACTTGGACTCCACTTGACATGGGAGAAGAGTCCGTCATAAGACTTACATGAAGTCTTCTAGTGCATTATATGTTAGAAGACTTCCGAGAAGACTTTCCAGAAGTCTTCTAAAGTGTGACTCAGATATGAAAAATTTGCAAATCTAAAAACGTTCAGATGATTTCAAACAAATAAAATGAATGGAAAATGAGATAGATCTACCTTTAAAGAACACACATAAATACATATCAAAAAAATAGATCAACCTTTAAAGTAGTAGAAGATGAGAACCATGTAATAAAATACTTGCAAAACAAGATTAATTAGTGACAAAGAAATGTGCCAAAAAATGATAAATTGATATAAATTTGGTGTTTTTAAGTTCTAGAGACTTAAGAGATGTTGGAGAGTTTTAGTCTGGAAAAACGGTAAGAGCTTTAAACAACCAGAGACTTACCTAAACTCCGCCATGGAGACTTACCAAAACACTCAGATCTATTATGAAAGAGAAAATATGGGAGAAGACTCTGCCAGACTTCTGAGACTTTCTAGTGCATTAAATGTTAAAAAACTTCCGAGAAGACTTCTCTGAAAGTTTTTGAAATCTGTCTTAGATCTGAAAAACTACAAAATAAGGTAATAACTTAAAATAACAAAACTGTTTTCAAAATGTAAGAACTTTAAGTAACAAAGGTTATCAAATAAAAAAAATATGATTTATAGACCTGCCTTTAAAGGGGTGAAACATGAGAACCATGTAATAAAATACGTGCAAAACAAAATGAATCATTAAGAAAGACATGAGATCAAAATGAGAAGCTGATATAAAATTTGGTGTTTTTAAGCTCAAAGAGATTAGAGAGAGGCTAGAAAATTTTAGAATGAGAAACATTACATTTTTTTGCAGTCATTTGAGAGAAAGAGAGAGAATGTGTAACTTTTTAAATATAAGGAGTCAAACATTCCAATAAAATTAAATATTTGTGATTCAAGTAAGTCTTCTAGACCTTAAATTTACTATTCGCATAGAAGACTTTCGCGGAAGTCTTCTAGTAAATTATTTGTTGGAAGACTTAGATCCCTTAAACTCAAAATAAATAATTAACTAGAAAAACACTTCATAAAACTTAAAATCACATTTAAAAGTGTTTAATATACACAAAACTAAACACATATAAGTCAAAATTTAATTTTTCAAAAAAAATTAAGCTTCCAAATTTAAACTTAAGAATACATACAACACTACAACATATATTACCAAAATCAACTTTAAAAGTGTTTAATATACACAAAACTCAACACATATATGTTACAATTCAATTTTATTAGATATTAATTTATATCGTTTACAAATGTTTATAACTAGATGATTTGAATTTTTTCCACATCAAAATCTACTTTTTTATAAAATATATAAATTATTTTTAAGATCTACTATATGAGAAGAATTTTGGAAGTCTTCCAGAAGACTTACAAAACCTTAGAACACCTTACAGGGTTATATTCGCAAAAATAAATTATGTTTTTCTGTTTGATCATAAGGGGTTTGTTGTAATTTTACTAGCCTTTTGTGTTACTTTGGCCATTTTACTCAAGTTTAGGTATACTTTTGGGGTTAAAATCTTGTTTTGAGTTATATTTGAAAAATTTGCTAGTTCTAAATATTTATATAAATATAAACATAAAATACATATTTAAAATATATAGATGTGTATCTTACAACTTTGGGAGGAGGAGAAGAAAACCATGGAAGAGAACAACTGAACCACATAAATTATGAGAAAAGAACATAAGATAAAAAAATCTCTCAAGTATATATTTTAAAATTTTTGTCACAAAAATAGACCTTAATAAAAATGACCAAAACAAACACTTTTTATTTTGATTTTTTTAACTTTAAATCTCATCTCCAAAACCCCACCCCAAAACTCTAAACCCTAAGTGTAGATTAGTTAACCCAAGGGCAATAAATGTATATTTACACTATTTAATAAAGTCTATTTTGGTCATTTTCTCCTTGAATGTTATTTTAATGATAAAAACTTTTTATATCTACCCTAAAGTATTCCACTTTTGGATATGTATTTTTTGTGTTCTATATGTTAGATTTTAAAAAGCTAAAGATTCAACGTAATGTGACGGCTTAGTTTATTATTTAAGCATAAATTTTTATTTTCGAAGTTGTTCTTTGTTTTGAAGCCATTTGATGATTTTGAATTTGCAGTTTTTTTTTACATCTGAGATAGACTTTGAAAGAATTTTCAGAAGACTCTCGGAAGAATTTTTGGGAAGTCTTCTAATGAAATATTATGCTTGAAGATTTCCCACAAAGTCTTGAGGAAGTCTTCCAAAGTCTTCTGCTCAAAGTGGTAGAAATATTGAATATCTATTTTGTGTGTTTTATATATTAACTTCTAAAAAGTTATAGATTCAACTTAATGTGAATTTGGTTTATTATTTAAGCAGAAAAAAATATTTTAAGTTTTCTCTATTTTGAAGCCATTTGAATGCTTTTGAATATGTAGATTTTTTCAGATTTGAGTCATACTTTGGAAAACTCTCGGATGACTCCTGGAAAACTCTCGGAAGACTTCTTTGGAAGCATTATAATGCATATTATGCTAGAAGACTTCCCACGAAGTATTCAAGAAGTCTCCTGCCCAAAATTGTACAAATTTTGGATATGTATTTTGTGTTTTTTGATATATTAGATTCTATAAAGTCATAGATTCAACATAATGCGACTGTTTGTTTAATATTTAAGAAAAAATATTTTTTGAAGTTTTCTATTTTTAAAGTCATTTGAATGCTTTTGAATATGCAGATTTTTCTGATATGAGTCATACTTTGGAAGACTTCTTATAAGACTCTTGAAAGACTCTCAGAAGACTTAAGTCTTCTAATGTATTTTATGCTAAAAGACTTCCTACGAAGTCTTCTAAAGTCTCCTGCCCAAAGTGGTACAAATGCATGATTTCAAGTGGACTCCAATGTTATCTTTGTTGAGAATGATATCTAACTCCATGTGCAATAGTTTTGTTTATGGTATATTTTATGATTTTGTATGTATTATTTTAGTTGTGAATTCTTTGTAAACTTGAAGAGATGTTAATCAAAAGAATTTGATAAATATGTTCATGTTTTACCAAAAATACATGACATTATTGAAGTTATTGATACAACATACAAAGATATTTTTTAACCATTCTACCCACTCATAACAAAACACGATACACACAAAAACTTAGTCAAATTTACTAAAATTAAGAGGTATAAGACTTTTCAAGAAAACTCAAATTCCCAAAAGATCAAAATTGAATTTTAAGTGAAAGTTAAAATTTTAAACCTCATGATGTTAAAAATTATATCTTATGATCTAAGGAGACACATTAAACCACATGACTTGATATTCTTGAAGTTACTTAACAGTTTTGAAAGTTAAAAAAACATACCTTGAAGTTACTTAACACTATTTAAAATCTAACGTAGAAGACTTCTGAAGAAGTCTTCTCTTAGAATACTTCTTAACAAGTCTTCGCGGATTAGGTATAAACATTAGTAAATATGAATATTTGAAATTCCATAAATTTCACCAAATAATTTATGAATTTCATTCACCCATTATTGACTAATATGCATGAATTAATAAGAAAATATTAAAAATTCATTTAAATTGGAGATAAAATCAACTTTTATTAAAAATTTGACGTAGAAGACTTCCTAAGAAATCTTCTTAGAGAAGACTTCTACTAAATTCTTCTATTTAGGTCATTTTTGCAATTGTAAATTTACAAAGCAAGACTTTTAGAAAAAGTCTACTCTTCATTAGACATATTGAGAAGTTTTCCTTTATAAATATTGGTTAACTTTTAAATTAGAAAAATCATCAAAATACTATAGAATACTTATAAAGAAGTCTTTTTTTTATATAATAAATATTGCATTAATTACCAACCCTTAAGGGCTTAACGGAGGAGTACAATCGCCGGCGAAATGGCTAAACGATAGAACTAGGTTACATGTGAATCAACTAAACAACCAGTAGCAGATTAAAACAACAGAAATGTTATGGGTCAAGGGAAGAAAAAGATAAGCATAGCTTCCAACTCTGTTGAAACACAGACAACAAGCACATCAGGAAGTCGGGACATCTCGTGACCGGAGTGTCCAAATCCGGTACTTGGTCTGTCACCAGTCTCCATCAACGCTGCCGTCTACAGAGCATCCCGCGGCCCCAACTCGCCGTCCTCGTGGAGACGACTCCTAACCCTAGCCGCCGCCATCTACACAGGTGCCGCCGCTTCAAAGTCAGAGACACTATAAGTCTCTCCGATTACAAGTCGGTGGAGATAGGACCAGATCAGAGGCGAACCATACAAGGGGAACCGCCATCCCGAGAGTAGGAGCCGCCGACGCCAGATCTACTTTCTCCTATCGAAAGACGAATCCACAACTCTGATGCCTGACAAGAGATTTACGATAGCTTTCCCTGCTGCCCTCAAAACCGGGATCACCGACCGTACTAACTATGAGACACCAGAGCCGCCGAGCTCTGATAGGGGATTCGCACCAGAAACTCGTCCGACCCACAAAGAAATCAAAGAGACCGACCAAAAGAGCGCCGGATCTGTACTCACACCACCTCGTTGAGCAGTTTCCATGGGTTGGAGTGTGCCAGGACCACCGTCGGAGCCGCCGGAGACCCTAGCTCCTCCACCCTAAGAGAAGCGAAAGCAAATAATTAGAGAGAAAAGTTGATGGGTCGCGTGAGTCTCACTTGCCACTCAAAGGCCTTTTCCACCTTTTTATATATATAAAGAAGTCTTCTCTGGTAAACATGTTAGTTTTGCAATTGGCCAAAATTCTGCAGATATTTGACTTTTTCAAAAGACTTCTTTAGAAGACTTCTATAGAAGTTTTCTTACGTTCATATGAAGTTTTCTCACTGTCGTAAAAGGTATGCATGGGTTGTTACTGAAATTGACTATATTTGACTTTTTTCAAAGAAGATTTCTCTAGAAGTCTTATGTTAGAAGAATTCTAGAGAAGTCTTCTCTCGTAGCCAAATGTTTGACTAGAAACCAGAAATAAAATTTCTCAAGAAATCTTCTCGCGTAAGACTTCTTAACAAATCTTCTCATTAATATTGAATGTTTTACTATTAATTTTCAATTGCAAAAGTAACCTACGCATACTTCTGACGACAGTGAGAAGACTTCATCTAATAGTAAAGAAGACTTCCCAAGAAAGCTTCTCCAAGAAGACTTCTCGGGAAGTCTTTTATTAAAAGTTAAATTTCTGACAAACTTCGGTCAACTGCAAAACTAACCTGTTTATCCGAGAATAATTCTCGTTTTGTAACAAAGAAAAGTTTATATTAAAACACACACAAAAGTCAATTGCAAAACTAACCTATGTATTGACCATAATACTTCTCTAGAAGTCTTCTCGATCGAGAAGTCTTCTTCGCGAACATATCTGATAAAACATTGTTTCATCCATTGAACTTGTGAGATAACTTGCTTACTTTCTCCAAACACACAGAACTTCACTAGAAAAGTGACCCACTCATTAATGACCAAAAATCATGAATTCAATAACTCTATGAAACTTACAAATTTTGGATTTAAAATCTTTGTTTTTGGATGAATTTAGGGAGAAAGTGAAATAAATGTGCTTTGTATGGATACAAATGAGATAAGAAGAGAAAAAAAATCAATTTTTGGTGGCATTCAGAGCTTCAAATTGGTTGTTCATGGTGGGTGTGTATTGATGACTATTGCAATATTGTAAAATACTTGGTGAAGATGAGGATGATAGAGTAAAACACTAATTTTCGAAAGAAAAAATAGTAATGACATTTTTGTGAATAACTCAAACTTCTAGGGTGAATAAGGCAAATGAACGTTTCAAAACAAATCATGGATTATTTTAGGGTTGAATTGAAGTTTTGAGTCATATTTGAAAAACTCCTATAACTTTATATCAACATAAAAATATACATTAAAGATTTATAAATCTAAGTTTTACATTTTTGCAAGGGAAAATGAAAACCATGAATGATAATATCTTAAAATAAGATAATATTGTGAAAAACAAATGGAAAAAAATAAGAAATTAAATAAAATGTTTTCTGGCATATTCAAAATGTTTAAAGGGACTTGAGATAGTTTTAGAGAAAGGAGAGCGAGTTTAGAGAGAACTGAAAGAAATTTAAAAACTTGTGCAGTCATCTTAGTGTGAGAGAGTGTGTAAGTTCTCCTTATACAGAGAACTAAAATTTTAATTAAGTTAAAATTTACGGCAAAACTCTTAAAAGACCCTAAAATGAGTTTTTTCTTAATCAAAAGAGCAAACAAGGAAGAAAATGACCAATATTGGTCCTAGTAAATAAGTAAAAGAGCCTTCTACTTTTACCTGGTAGATTTATAAATATTTTAAATAAATAATTTATCTTAAAAATAAGAAAAAAAATATTTTGTTTCATAAATTGTTTTTGTATTCAAACCTTTTTCAAATTTTTCCAATTTTAAAAAATAATTAAAATTTTATTTGGAAATCTGAAAACAAATTATGAAGCTTTTTTAAAATTTATTATTTTATATTTAAATTTCAATTTTTATTATTTTAATAAATCTTAAACTCCATCCCCAAACCTTACCACTCAAATCTATATCATAAGTCAAGATTACTCAACCCTAGGGATATAAATATTTTCTACTTCTTCAATGAAATATTTTGGTCATTTTAACCCTTGTGCTATATTTATCATTAAACCTTTTGTGTTATCCTAGGAAATTTCATTAAAATTTATGGCACGGTAGATTCCTTTTGAAATTTACTAAACTTAAATTTATGGAGTAAATTTCGTTGGAAGTCTTCTTAGTAGACTTTTTTAGACGTCTATTATGATAATTAGTCATTTTTTTAACAATTTTAGTATATGATATCATAGTTACTGAATATTAGTCTAAAAGACTATCATTTTAATTTATATAAACAAAAACTAAAATTATTCATATTATTTTTATTTTTGTAATCTTAAATTTTATTAAACTACAAAAGAAGTATACTATATCCTAAATTAAGTAGAATTCATTTGAACTCTATTGATACGGTCTTGGTACTGTTGTCTCTTCCTTGATCACTTGAATGTAGCTTGAGTGGATGATAGATGATAAAGATGGACTTTTCTCAAGAGCTATGGAATGATCACAATTGTTTTGCTGCTCCTAAGACACATGATCACGTTATTTAGTGTCTAGGATGGATCACAAGAGATCACTATTCATTTGTATGATATAGAAAACGTTCACCACTTGTGAATAAAGAGAAATGTCTCCTAAGAAAAATCTGGTTTGCACCAAAAGAAGAAGTTTATTGAATAAATGTTGAATGTTACGGAACGTGGTGGTCTTGTTTAAAAGCTAAAAACTAAAAATCGACTAAGCCAAAGCGGTTAAGGAAAACAAAACCTTAATCATATTTCAAATTGGTTTAAGATAACTAAATCTTATTTTAATTGGTTTATAAAGCTCAAATACTAATTCTAATGGGTTTACATAAATAATAAAACCAAATACAGTTAAAACAAAAAGCCCACACACGTTTTAGATCCTATTGAGTCGATCTTAGACCAAGCATGCGGTCCTTTCACTTTATGAGCCGATAAAAGTTTTTACTGAATAACTCTTTCTCGACTTGATCCATCTTGTTCATGATCTGGCCAAGTACATTTCTAAGCTCATTTTGTTAATAAAGATGATCATGATGTTCCGTTTCCAGCTCTTGTTCTTCATCTTTCATTTCCAAATCATTTCTCGCTCATGTCAGTTTGACCAGTCAATTTCCTAATCATACCGGATCGTCCAATCCATTTCCTGTCCAACCAAATTCTTCACATTCATTTCTTGATCAAGCATGTTTCAAAATAGTCTTCCATGTGGGTCCAAAGTCATGAAGGTCATACCATTACTAGACCCGTAACCAAAAACCCCAAACTCAAAATGTCTATTTGGTAATCAAAACCTCTTAATTAATCATTGTATCAAATATGAAATTATTGTCAACAATAAACTACTTAACATTTATATGTAAATTTAAATCAGTAAAAACAAAAAAAATAATCTAAAATTTAACCTTAAAAATAACATACATCATTGAATATTTTGTTATCAAACCATAAGCATTGTAAAAACATGGTTGGGAAGACTAATATATGTTCTTTCAAATTGTTCAACTATATTAAATCTTAATTTATAGGCTTCTTATTGATTCATATATTGATGATTTATAATAAATTTTACATAAATTAATTTTTCACATTTTTAAAAAATGAAATGTTAAATCAAATTATGAAGTAGACTTCTTGAGAAATCTCCGCTTAGTATATTTCCTTAGAAAACTTCACTTATTAGACTTTTCTATGTTAAATGTAGAATTCAGAATGATGAAATTGTAAAATTATTTTATATTTTTTGTTTGGTTATATATTATGAACACGGAATTATGAGTTACGTTTAGATAAATAACAAAGAGGCTTAGCTTAAAATAATCGATCTGATAAATGAAAAAGATTTAAATGTTTGTTGATGCCAACACAAAATGTTTGTTGGTAACTTGATAATAAAGACGAAGATGAGACGAGGAGGAAAATGACAAGGACAACAGCTATTATGATTTGTACTCTTCGTAATCAAAATCCAAAACACCTTCGCATCACGTGCGTCTCTTTTGTTCTCACTCTTTCTCAATCTTAATCATTTATTTTCCTCTTAGTTATTTTAGGTTAAGAAAAAACAAACTAACAGATCTATCTCCGCCAAACTAAACGACAAGGTTAGGGATTTTGCATCATGCACATTAGTCCAAGTGCTTTCTGATTCTCTTCTCCCCTAATAAACATAACTATGTAATAGTCCGCATCTTGCGCGAGATGAGATTATTAATTTCGTTATTTTATAAAATTTTGAGATTTCGAGATGAAAAACATAGTATAAACACACTAATGTCAAATATTTTTCTTTTAATATATTAAGAATTCCACAATATTTGGTGTTTTATGGTCTCGATTATAATATATTTGTAATATTAAATGTGATTGATGCCATTTGTCTTACAAGTTTCTACAATCTTTCAATGCACACGATTCAGTTATGGACGGAAAACTGAAAATTGAATACTTTGTCCAATTAAACCAAAATCTGAATATATTTTCAACACTTTTGATATATGAAAATTGCTATACCCATAATCAGGACTGTCTTTTACACATGTAAGTGTAACCGTCAAACATGGTCCACAATTTTAAAGTTCATTATCTTTTTTTCTAATAATAGGATTTAGATTTAAAATCATAAGCTTATAGCGAAAAATCAGAATAACTGAATAACTATATCTAAATCCATAATTTATTTAATTAATTAATAAATGTCAATATTAACTTACAAATTATTATTTGATTTTTTACATTAACAAATGAAGATGATATAAACAGAGAAATAACTAGCATTAATATCAATTATATATGTTTGGGAAATATATGTTGGTGGTGTTTTAAAAATTTGATAATATAATTTGATTATGTTTATGAAAATCTTATTAATTAGTCTTGTTATAAATATTAAGAGAAACATACATTTTCTTCACCAATTGTTTGTATAAAAATTCATACTTACATTTTTATCAAAAAGCAAAGAAAAAGTAACTGATTATCAAATGGACAGTAATAATCTAAACTGAAAATGATATTTTAGAGAAAATCATATATGAAAATTAGTTGGACGATTTAAATAAAAATTTACTAAATTAGATTGATGTACTTATATTTTATTTATAGCATTTTTCAAACAAAATCAAATACAAAATATTTATTATTATAAAATATTTTACAATAACTATATATTTAAAATAAAAATTAGAATAATTATTTTATATGATATAACGGTCTTACTTTTTATTTATTAATAGAACTTTCGTATAGTTTGAGATGTTTCTATTCAGAATAATAAGATTAAATAATGAATAAAAATCAGTGGAATCACCCTAATGAGAAAATAGTAGTTAGAATATAGGAGAAATTGCTAAAAATGACTCAAAACTTGATTTCAAATGCAAAAGTGTATCCCAAATTCAATCAAATGCAAAAGTTATCCAAAAGGCTAGTGAAAATACAACAAACTCATTGTGAGCAAACAAAAAAAACTGTATTCAGTTTTACCATTATAACATTTTCGCCTGAGAAGACTTCCCTGTAAGTCTTCTCGTACACTTAATCTTAAAAATAATTTAATTTTTTATAAAAAATATTTATATGAGGAAAAAATTAAAATCATGTAACTATAAACATTAATAAATGATGTAAATTTAATAATTCTAAAATTGAATTATTTTCAACATAGTTGAGTGAATGTAGATTGAGTCATGATAGTCTTTGGTTTAGGTTGTGGTAATATATGTTGTAGTATTGTTTGTATTTTTAGGGTTAGGTTTTTGAATCTTAATTTTTTAAATAATTTTTTTTGACCAATTTTTGTTTACTTTTGTATATATTAATCACATTATAAATTGATTTTAGGTTTAATGAAGTTTTTTTTTTGCTATTTAGGTAGTTATTTGACTATAGGGTTTTGGAAGACTTCGAGAAGACTTCCAGAAGACTTCATAATGCACTAGAAGACTTCCTGGAATACTTCCCTAGAAGTCTTCTTACGTAACATGAAGTCTTTTCACTGTCGCAAGAAGTCTTCTTAGGTTACTTTTGCAATTGACTATATTTGACTTTTCCAGAGAAATCTTCTCTCAGAACCAAAGGTTTACCAAAAACCAGGAATTAAATTTGAGAAGACTTCTCAAGAAGTCTTCTCTTAGAAAGTAAAAGTAAATAATATTTTTTTTAGTATTAATTGTCAATTGCAAAAGTAACCCACGTAGACTTCTAGTGACAATGAGAAGACTTCATTAAACAGTAGGAAGTCTTCTGTAAGAAGTCAAATTTCTGACAAACTTTGGTCAATTACAAAATTAACCTGTTTATCCGAGAAGACTTCTTCTCGATTCTCCCTATTTTTTTTTGTTAACAAAGGAAAGGTAGAAGGCTTTTAAGGAAATCTTCTACGAAATACACATAAAAATTCAATTGCAAAACTAACCTATGCATTGATTAGAAGACTTCTAAAGAAGTTTTCTTCACGAACAAATCTGAAAAAAAAATTAATTTCATATCTTGAATCCATGAGATGACTCGTTTAACTTCTCTAACCTCATAAAACTTCACCACGAATGCTATCAACTCATTAATGACCAAGAATCATGAGTTTCTATGTCTATATGAACCTTACAAAGTTTGAAATCAAAATCTTGAATTTTTTGGATGAATTTTGAGAGAAAATGAAAGAAATATGGTTTGTGTGAATAACAAATGAGAAAAGAAGAGAAAAAATCATTTTTTGTGCATTAAGAGCTTCAAATTGGTTGTTCATGGTGGTTGATGTATTGATTACAATGGTAATATTGTAAATACTTGATGAAGATGAGGATGATAGAGGAAAACACTCATTTTTTTTAAAAAAGGAAAAAAAAGAGTAACGGCATTTTCGTGAATAACTCGAAAATCTAGGGTGAATAAGGCAAATGAAAGTTCCAAAAAAATAGTGGGTTAGTTTTGCATTTAAGTTGAAATTTTGAGTCACTTTTGCAAAACCCCCTAGAATATAAGGTTAATCTGACTCAAAAGTCTTGGTCAAACATAAAAGCAATCATATTTTTTCAAAAAGAAAAACCTCATTTGTCCCATTCACTCCAAAAGTTCAAGTTATTCACAAAAAAATGTTATTATTTTCTTTTTATTTCTTGTTTTTTTTTCATTTTTTTACTCTATCATCCTCATTGTCATCTTTTATTTACTACATTGACATTATCATCAATACACCAACTACAATGAAAAACCAATTTCAAGCTATAAATGCACTTAAAATCGATATTACATCTACATCTTCATATCCTTATTTCTTACACACACACACAAATAATTTCACTGAAAAATTTCAATTTTTTATCTTCAAATTTATAAGCTTATTGGAGTTACTCAAGTTCATGATTATTGGTGAAGAATGAATGGATAACTTTCATTAAGAACTTATTTGTGTTTGGAGAAGTTAGACATGAATCTCACTGGATCTAAAAATGATATTTGAATTTTTTTTCAGATCTGTTCCGTTAAGAAGAGTTTCTTTACCAAAAAGAAGAATGATAGAAATGTCTTCTAGTTAATTCATACGTCTTTTTTTGGCAATTGACTATTTTATGTGTTTATCATAGTAGTTTTTTAGAATTCTTCTAACTTTCTTTGTAAAAAAAAAATGAGTGGACTTCTGTAGAAGTCTTCTCTCATATGTAGGTTAGTTTTGCAATTGATCAAAGTTTTTGAGAAATTTAACTTTCTAAAGAAGACTAGCAAATAAGTTTTATACGAGAAGTCTTCTTCGTTAATTTTTGTAGAACTTGATTTTCTCAAAATTTAAAATAAATTTTAAAGATTGTTTTTGTTAATTCATGGGTATTGGTAAATATTAAGGCTCATGAATGAAAATTTTTACTTAATTTTTTTATAATTATGAGTTTAGTGATATTCATGTTTATTTTTGTTTTAGCTAATGAGAACAGACTTCTTGAGAAGTTTGCTGTGAAAAGACTTCTTGGAAAGTATTCCCAATTAATTTTAATAAATTTGTATTCTTTCATATTAAAAACAAAATTTAAGAATTTTTGTTAATTCATGTAATGTTTATCAATATTGGTGCTCATTAATAAATTAACAATCTTAAAATTTCATGTATTTATCAATATTTGATCTTATGTGATGTTTAAAAGTGTTATATATTCTGGTGATGGCTTCCCTCATGTCTAAGTACCACGCATGTGCTTGTAAGCTCCATTCCTTTAACCAAACTCTTTAACTTCTCTAATAAAATGTGAAACCTGTATACCTTATGACTGATGATATATGTTGTCATTTTTTTATACTTTGCAGTAAGTATGGGAGATTCAAATATGAGAACAATTATACAATGTACATCATGTGTTGAATCCTGAGGCCATTTGCAGTTTTTCATCTCATTGATTTGTAAAGGGCTTAAACGCATTATTAATATATATAATCTTGGAAAACAACATTTGATTTTACAAACATAGAACCGTACTCTTATTAGGGTTTTGAGTTCTAGATTTTCAATTTTAATATAATAAAAATTATTTTATATATCTTTAATCAAGGTTTAGCCTAGAAATCTAAATTTTAGTAAAGTTTAAGTGGGGAATAGTAGACTTCATTGTGAGATATTCCATAGAAATCTTCTGTGACAAAGAGAAGTCTTCCAAACCCTAATAAACATCATGAATTAGTGGTTAAGTTCGGTTATGTTAAAACTGAAGATAAAAATTAAAGTTGATTAAATATTTACGGTTGGACAATTTCTTGGGAAGTCTTGTAATATAAAATGCATTAAAAGACATTCCAAGAAGTATTAAACCCTTGATTTACTATATGTTCCAAAAAATTTCTTGAGAAGTCTTCTCATACATTATATGTAGAATACTTCCCAAGAACACTTCTAAAATCTTAAAATAAAATAACTAACTAAATAACAAAAAATATTTCATTAAACATAAAATCAACTTATAAAATATTTAATATATACAAAACTAAACACTTATATGTCAAATTTAAATCTAAAAAAAATAAGATTCCCAAATCTAACCCTAAAATATAAACATTATTAAAACATATGTGACCAAACCCTAAACCAATGAAAATCATCACTTACAATCTATATTCACTCATCTATGTTTAAACAATTTATTTTTTAGTAACTCTAAATTTATATCTTGTAGAATTTTCTATAACTACATGGTTTCGATTTATTTTTCATCAAAATATTTATTATAAATTTATACTTTAATTTAAAGATTAAATACATGAGAAGACTTCTCTAAAATATTTTATGAGAAGTTTTCTCTAGAAATATTTTGGGAGAAGACTTCTCAAAAATTCTTCTTTGAAAAGACTTCTCTAAAAATCTTTTCATAGAAGACTTCACAACCAGATAAGACTTCAAAATATTATAATCATAAAAATGTTTACAGATTTTGTTTTTGGTCTTAAGTGCATCTCCAATAGTTGGTTTCATTTTTAGTTTTAAAAGTTCATATTCTTCAAAATGAATCAAAAATGAAGCAACATCTTCTCCAATTATTTGATTCATTTCTTTCTTGTAAAAGGAGTATTTTAAGTATATTTTATCTATTTTTTATCATTAGTTATTAATAACACCTTATACTTTTTCATATTTTCTAATTTTACTCAACTATTTTATTTTAACAATAATCTAATTTTTTTTTTTACAAATTCAATATTATCATATAATAAAATTAGTCACATAAAATACATAAAAAGAACAATACTAGATTGTATAAAAAAAGGCACAGCCTTATATCTTTTCTATTATCAAATCTGTCATATTAGATTAAAAAAATGTGAGAATCTTTGTATAAGTTTTCATTGCATAATCAAATCCTGCCATAGTAAATTGAAATGTGTGAAATTCTTTGAATAAATTGTATTATAATAAATAAATATTAGAAATTATTTAAGTTTAATAATTAATATAATTTATTTTATCAAAACTAAGAATAATTGAAAATTAAAGGTCGCTTTATAATTTAGAAAGTACAGTTTAAAAAAATGAAGCAATGAACAATATAGCTTCAAATTTGAAGAAACATTGTGTATTGCTTCATTTTAAAGCAAGAAACAGAACACCATTTGAGGCAAAGTTTGCTTTAAAATGAGGCAAAAAGTGGAAAATGAATCACCATTAGAGATGGTCTAACGGACTTGATGTAATTTCACTAGCATTTTCGTTTACTTTTGCTTTTGATTAAATTTTGATATATTGTTGCATTCAAATTCAAGTTTTACGTCATTTTTGGAAAATTCACTAGAATATATATTAAAATTTTATAAAATTAATAATGTTAGAATTACAATATTTTTATTAATTATAGATTATTAATTTAAATAAAATTTTCCTATTTTGATTTATATTTAAAATAATTAAATAATATTATATATATATATTATTTTCTTAATTATATTAGTTTTTAGGGGGATTTGTTAAAAAACAACCTAAAATTTCAATTTAAAAACCTATAAGTGTACCCAATTTCAATCAATGCAAAACCAACCTACAAGGGTGATAAAAGTAGTATTTACCCTTATGACCAAACAAAAAAACAGAAGTGTATTTTACGTTTTTATCCTTTGTTAGTCTACACGTAACATAAAGAAGTCTACATATATGTAGACCTCGTATGAAGTCTATTTATGCGGTAGACTTGTTATGTAGTCTATACCATAATTTATCTAATAATTTAATTTAAAAAATGTATAAGAATAATTGTTGTAATATTTTAACTAATCATTAATATAATGGATAATATGAAATAAAAAAAATTAAAATTTTATATAATTAAACATTTTAAGGAAACATTTAGGGTTTGAGATTTTTGTTAAGGAGTTCGTAGACATATTATAAAGTCTACATATATGTAGACCTTTTTTTCAGTCTACACACATTTAACCTAACCGGATTTAACCAATATAATTAATGATCAAATAAAACATTTACGGTTTGAGATTGTAGTTAAGGGGTTCGTAGACATATTATAAAGTCTACATATATGTAGACTTTTTTTCAGTCTACTGATATCTTACATATTTGCATGGTTTTGGTCATCTCTTTTGATGCATTTTAAGGCATAGAGGATATCATTTAGGCATATTTAGGTTGCATTCCATTACATTTATCTATGTCAGGTGTTGGAGATGCTTAATGGTGATTTTGGAGGCAATTGAGGCCAAGAAAGTGAAGTTTGGAGCAAAATGGGGGTGTAGCGACCAGGCGTAGCGACCATGAGTTGTCGCTACAGACCCACAGGAGAAATGCGGTGCCGTAGCGACCAGGCGTAGCGACCAGGCGTGGTCGCTACAGACCTACAAGAGAAATGCGGATGCGTAGCGACCAGGCGTAGCGACCAGGCGTAGCGACCAGGCGTGGTCGCTACATGCAAAATACCCAAATTTTTATGGGTCAACCCGGGTTTGTTGGGTTGATCCGACTCGTTTTTTTGGACTCCTATATATAGTTTTAGACCCTAAACCCTAGGGACATCTCTTTTTCTCTCAAAAACTTTGTCTAAACTAAAAAATCTTGAATCTTTTGATCATTGGAAGAAAGTACTTCATTTTTATTGTGTTTTTCTTGCTCATTTAACATGATTTGCCCTTGAATCTCATATGTGTTTAAGGTTTCTCATGAAAAATATTGAGTAGTGAACTTGTGATTCATGGGTTAAGTAGATTAGGGTGATTGGTGGATATTTAGAATGTCTCTGGCTTGATTAACATTATTCTATGCTTACTAAATGTTCTTAATGCTAGATAGACTTTGATCACTCTCATCTAGATCTTAAGCTATTTTATGCCCGAAGGTGTTTGTTAAAATGCTTGAATGAATTTAGTATTGCTCTAGCTTGAATAACCAAAGACATTTGATGTTAGGATTGCTAGATGGTTAGTAGACTTAATCATAATGCTTGTTTGATAGTATTAAGCCAAAGACATTTGATGTTTAGTACTTGATTACAAAGGGATTTCTATCATGGAAGTGGATTAATCTATTTTTATGAGTTCTAGACCTAAAGACTTGTTGATTGTTTTGTTCGTGCATCTTAGATTGAATCTTGATCACCGCATATCGATTATCTTGCCCATGGATCCATCCTTAGCTATTGATTGAAAGTTTGATTCTTGCACTATTTCTTGTTTGAATTTGAGATCACCTTGTTTATAATTCTAGGAGTTTAAGCTTGTTACCATCATCAATCTTCCTATTTGCTTAGATTAGGGAAGTTTGTGTATTCTTAGTGTTATAGATCATAGTTCCTTGTGGATTCGATCCTAAAGTGCTGCATCGATATTACGCGATTGCGATTGTGCGCTAGCGTGCACATTAGTTAATTGGCCTGTGGTAAACGCTAAGTAATCAATTTGGCGCCGTTGCCGGGGGAACTAAGTAGAGTTTCAATGCATTCAGGATTTCAAACTTTCTTGAGATTAAGCTTTCTTCTTCTTATGCCATTTGTTTGCTCTGTATAGTTATTAAACCTTTATTCTAGCTTTTGTTTTTTTTGTGGAGTAATGGCTGCAAGCTACTTGATTGGCCACAGGAAGAGGAGACATATCTGGAAGATGCACATGGAAGATGATGAGGCGCCATATGTGGAGCCACCCTTCGATGGAAGTGTGCTCAGCACCGCAAGCACAGAGTGTGAAGGTAGATGAGCTTGCAAGAGAACCCAATGTTGACAAGCGAGTGACATGGCCGTGTTGCTAAGGTTATAATCTATGCACACCGGCACACGGAGAAGGAAGAGAGCTCACATGTACTGCAGATAAGGATTGCTCATCAGCTGCAAAGAGGTATTTTATTGCGGTCCACCAACCCAACTAGAAGTATAAGCGATTCTACTTTTGACTTCATTATTTTGAGGATAGTCGCTTGCCTTGTGTTGGAGATATTGCCGTCTGATTTGAATTCTCATGTGCTCCATCCGACTGTCTGTGAGTGCGATATGTGAAACTAGAAAACTAGATGACTGACAGTAGAAACGATTGCCTAGAGATCATCTTGAAGTTGTTTTGACAAGACCATCTTTGTGGCTTACACAAATTGCACTCTTGCAACGTGAATTTTTTATGTCTTGAATGAACCTGCTAGATCGCTCTCTTGAACTAGGTACCCTGATCTAGGAGATATACTATGAACTTGATGTGGATAAGCTTTATGCTATGGCAGCTACGCAAAACCCCAATTGAGGCCAGAAAACACAGTGATGAGAATAAGAACATCTGTGGTTTTATCTTGATTGAATGTGGGACGATCGAGTTGACTACTTTGTTAAAACATCGTTGAGCCTGTAGTTGACTTT
>CAJHQP010008149.1:0-28455 GCA_905132765.1 Moricandia arvensis
ACTCTTGACCTAGAGTGCCTTGGAAGGCAAGGCAGATTTTGGAAAGGCAGAGAAAAGGAACTAAACTCGTTTGGTTGAATTGTAAAGAGATAGGAGATTGTTGGGAAGCAAGAGAACCAGATACACAACTTACGGATTTAAATATAGTATAAGTCATATGTTCCTCTTAAGGAATCAATCCGTTGGAGACATGTCCTTTTCAGTCTGAGGCAGCAGAATTGTTTATTCCTATTCTTTTGTTTTGGCTTGTATGAGTTTTCTTTAAATATGTATTGTAGGCTGAACAAAAACTTTAAGAAAATAAATCCTTCTTTATTCTTCTGATTCTCTCCCGATATAAAGAATATTTCACTCTCTCCCCCTTCATTTTTGGATCAAACACATTCTCTCTCTCTTGTTCTTGAGTGTTTTTCACTTTGTTCTTCATAAAACTTACAAGGTATCAGATCTTGTAAGCTCTTAAATATTATTCTACTTCCACAAAGCTTATATGTTCTCCATTCTCTTTAATCCTCTCGGTTTACATTCTCTAAATCTCTTAAGAACACTTTATTACCCGTTGGACAATAGCACTCTAAAATGGAGCAAAGCAAGTTTGTGGTGATTCCAGTTACTCTAAAGGGAGTAAACTACCTTCTCTGGTCAAGATTAATCAAGAGTTCCCTTGGTGGAAGAGGTTTATGGTCTCACGTCACTACAAGTGAAGCGCCAAAATTAACCAGCCAAGGAGAAGATGGCAAGTAGATTGTGATGGTAGATGAAGGAAAATGGAGTCAAGAGGACCTCATGGTATTTTCTGTCATCCAAAGCTCTCTTGATTGCCACATAATGGAGGCTTACTCCTACTGTGAGATATCAAAGGAGTTATGGGATACACTGCAAAAGGTGTATGGAAACATTTCCAACCTCAGTAGGGTCTTTGAAGTAAAGAAGACCATCAACAGTCTGAAACAGGAGGATATGGACTTTACTCAACATTTTAGGAAGTTCAGAGCTCTGTGGGTGGAGCTAGAGATGTTGAAGCCCAACACAACTAGCCCAGCCATACTAAATGAGAGGCGTGAGCAGGATAAAGTCTTTGGACTACTTCTCACCCTCAACCCAGCATTCAATGACGTTATCAAGCACATCCAAAGAGTTGAGAAGCTGCCTAGCCTTGAGGAAGTGTGCTCAAATCCAGAAGAAGCAAGGGTTAGTAGGTCTCTTTGAAGTTAAAAGAGACCTTACTAAGGCAAACAAGGCCGAGATGGTGTCTGCTAACAAATCTCACTTCAAACCAGAAGATAGGAGGAAGACAGTGACATGTGATCATTGCAAGAAGGTTGGAGACATGAAGAACCAGTGCTGGATCATCCATCCTCATTTCAGACCACCATCAAGGTTCAATCAACCTAGAGCTCATGAAGCTGTCCAGCAGACTGTCCAGCAAAGTGTTCAGCCTGCGCATCCAATAGGGAAGGAAGAGCCATGGTCTCAACCACCTATGCAGTAGGAGCTTCATTTCAACCACCTCAAGATGATTTCTTCATACGCAAGTCTGACATTGAGGCCAATTCTTGTAACATCACTAGTGAACTTTTAAATAAATCATTGACTGCTAGACCTTTAATTATTGATTCAAGGGTTTTCAATCACATGATTAGGATTCTAGGCTTATCAATATAGGACCTTCTTTAGGTAGCGTTGTGATTGCAAATGGAGATAGGATACCCATTAAGGGCATAGGAAATCTAAAACTGTTGGATAAAGAGTCTAAAGCTTTCTACATGCCTACATTTACACCTAACTTGCTATCAGTTAAAAAGGCCACTACTGACATTAAATGCAATATTATTTTTAGTCCTAATGATCCTCGCTTTCAGGATATTGAGACTAGTAAGATGCTTGGAAAGGGTGTGCGCAAGGAAGGCTTGCATTTGCTTGAAGACACAAAACTGAGTTCTGATTTATCTTGTGCTTTTAGTTCTACTCATGTCTTACCTTCTGGTGTATTGTGGCATGCTAGATTAGGTCACCCTTATTATCGTGCCTTAGGACTGATGTTTCCTAATCTTTCTTTTAAAAATGATAGTTGTGAGGCTTGTATTCTTGGCAAACATTTCAAGTCAGTTTTCTCAAAGTCTACCACTATCGATGAGCATTGTTTTGACTTAGTTCATTCTTATGTGTGGTATGTTCCATGTGTCTCTACAGATAACCATAAATATTTTTTCACCTTCATAGACAGACTTTAGTTCCATCAAAAGATAGGGTCTTAGAAGCTTTTATAAACTTCCAAAGCTATGTTAATAACCATTACAATGCCAGGATCAAATTCTTCAGGTAGATAATGATGGAGAGTATACTAGCCACACATTTAAGAACCATCTAGCTAAACATTGAATCATACATCAAACCAGTTGCCCCTACACACTACAACAAAATGAAGTTTCTGAGAGAAAGAATTGACACCTAATGGAAGTTGCAAGAAGCATGATGTTCCACACCAATGTTCCGAGGATTGATGTTGTGGTCTCAGCATTCTATCTAATCAATAGAATACCAACAAGGACTCTTCATGATATCTCTCCATTTGAGGTACTAAACAAGACTAGACCATCTACTAATCGTTTGCGTATGTTTGGGTTTCTTTTCTTTGTCTTGATTCCAGGTGAATAAAGAAATAAGTTAGAAGCCAAAAGTGTCAAGGATATATTCATAGGGTACTCAGCTAACCAAAAAGGCTATAGGTTCTATGAACCAGAGTCCAAATGGGTTATGGTGTCAATGGATGTGAAGTTTGTGGAATCTAAAGGGTAGTATTATGAGAAGAGTTGGGAGAACCTGAGAGATCTTTATCATGCACCCTCAAATAAGGCAAACAATCTGAGAATAATCATGGCAAGTCTTGGTATTGCTCAGCCTAAGGCTAGGGAGGAGGCAAGAAAAGCGTCTACTCCAAGAACTGGACCAGCTGAAACTGAAACACATCTTGATCATGAGGGGGGCAACTAATCCGAACCAGATAAGACAATGCACCATGAAGGTTCTGAAGTTCAAGATCAACATGGTTCAGAGGAAAACCAGGAGCAGCCTCAACCTCATGAAGAATAGGACCAAGCTGAAATAGAGCAAGTGCAACCATTGAGGAGAAACACTAGGATCAAACATGGACCAAAACACTGGAAAAATACAACAGTGTATTTCAATGCCAATGCAGTTTGCACATCCGGTTCAAGCAATGTGCTCATTAGCCTATTATCCAGAGGAGCATCAAGTCTTCATGAGCAACTTGGATCAGAATTACATTCCAAAGACTTATGAAGAGGCCATGGAAGATGATGGATGGAGAGACTCAGTTGGAGATGAGATCAATGCTATGATCAAGGATGATACCTGGTTTGAAATTGAGCTTCCCAAAGGCAAGAAAGCAGTGACAAGTTGGCTGCTCTTCATCATCAAGTATCTAGCCAATGGAAAACCAGAAAGAAAGAAGACAAGGCTGGTTGCAATGGGATACACTCAAACTTATAGAGAAGATTACCTTGATACCTTTGCAGTAGTAGCAAAGCTTCACACCACTAGAATCGTCCTCTCACTTGAAACTAACCTGGAGTGGGACTTATGGCAAATGAATGTGAAGAATGCTTTTCTTCAAGAGGAACTAGAAGATGAAGTTTACATGCGCCCTCCTCCTGGTCTAGAAGACATGGTTAAACAGGGTAATGTGTGGAGACTCAAGAAACCTATTTATGAGCTGAAACAATCACAAAGAGCTTGGTACCACAAGCTCAGCACCACTCTGAATGGCAAAGGATTCAATCGATCTGAGGCGGACCATACTTTATTCACTCTCACCAACAAGGTATAGTAGTCATCCTTGTGAATGTTAATGATATCATCATTGGAGGGAGTGACAAAGAAGGTATACAAACCCCTAAAGCTTACTTGAAATCTGTATTTTATATCAAGGATTTGGGTGAGCTAAAGTACTTTCTTGGAACTGAAGTATGCCGATCTAAATAGGGGATCTTCATATCCCAAAGAAAGTACAGACTTGATTTGTTGAGTGGAGCAGGTATGCTTGGAGAGAAACCAACTAAGACTCGATTGGAAGATGGCTATAAGATCTTGCGTGAAGGGGAGTGTGAAGATACACCATATGATGATCCAAAGCAATACAAAAGACTAGTGGGTAAGCTTATCTATTTAACTATTACCAGACCTGATATTTGTTTTGCTATGAACCAGGTGAGCCAGCATATGCAAGTGCCCAAGGTTCATCACTGGAAAATGGTGGAAAGGATACTTAGATACCTCAGTGGAGCTCTTGGTCAAGGAATATGGATGGGATGCAATGGCAACACATAAGTAATTGGGTATTGTGATGCTGATTGGGCAGGAGATAGGAATGATATGGAATCAACTATTGGCTATTGCACTTTCATTGGAGGCAATCTGGTCACATGGAAAAGCAAGAAGTAGAGGTGATCTCATGTTCAAGTGCTGAAGATGAATATAGAGCCATGAGAAAGCTTACAAATGAGTTGGTTTAGTTCAAAGGTCTTCTCAAAGACTTAGGTATAGAGATCACTTCTCCAATCACAATGCATTGTGACAACGAGGCAGCTATACACATTGCTTCAAACTCAGTGTTCCATGAGAGGACTAAACACATTGAGGTGGACTGCTAAAAAGTAAGATAGATGGTGATACAAGGGGTTATATTACCATGCTACACAAGGAGTGATGATCAGCTACCAGACATCTTCACTAGGGCCGCAAGTACCAAGGTGTGTGAGTCTATATATTCTAAGCTTGGACTCACTGACATCACTCATGCATGAACCCCTTAGCCATGAAGGCTCTACTCTTTTTCCTTAGTATGTTTTTATCCCACTGGATTTTTTCATGCCAAGGTTTTAATGAGGAGTTCTTCATGGTCTTCCAAGCTTGACTCACCTCTATAGTCAAGCTTAAGGGGGGAGTATTGACCTGAAAAAAAAATAAGAGACAAGGAAGAGAAGAGGCTCGCATTTAGATGAATAATTTGGGTTTGGTTTGTACAACCTGTACGGAGAGGCCATTTGAATACTCTTGATCTAGAGTGCTTTGGAAGGCAATGCAGAATATGAAAAGGCAAGAAAATGAACTAAGCTCGTCTGGTTGACTTGCAAAGAGATAGGAGACTGTTGGAAAGCAAGGGAACCAGATACACAACTTCCTGATTTAAATATAGTATAAGTCACATGTTCCTCTTAAGGAATCAGTCCGTTGGAAATCTGTTCTTTTCAGTCTGAGGTAGCAGAAGTGTTTATTCTCATTCTTCTTATCTTGGCTTGTCTGAGTTTTCTTTAAATATGTATTGTAGGCAGAACAACAAGTTAAGAAAATAAATCCTTCTTTATTCTTCTGATTCTCTCTTGACATAAACAACATTTTCACTATCTCTCCTTTCATTTATGTATCAAACACACTCTCCCTCTTCTGTTTTTGAGTGTTCTTCACTTTGTTCTTTATAAAACTTACTAGCATGAACCTGGATTGGAGGTCGTTATGACGAGTTAGTAGCTGGAGTCTTCTTATTTAAATAATGAAGTAAGCGGGGGAGCAGTAGTGGTGGGAGATGAAGGGAGCGGTGGGAAATCAACTAATATAGCATGGTCATGAGGTCAAGAGGGTCTGGGGGAAGGTGAGCTAGAGATTCACCATGGTTCAGGCTAGAATCACAATCCCTCTCGGGGAGCCATGTGTTCGCTTGAGAAGATAGCATATTTTGTATGTTGTTAGTACAGTTGAAAGATTCCTAAAAATGTGTTCCGGATATTTGTCGCCACCATATTTTTCTAAAATAGGATTGTTTGACCAATCCGATCAACAGACTTGGCGTCAATCTATGTCAATGGAACATAAAAATTTATTTAAGAATTGAAATATTAGTTTTCTCAAAAAAAAGGACTGAAATATTAGAGCTTAAAAAATCGTTATAATAATATTTATTAGATACTAATGTGGTTTGGGACCTTTGGGTGATCTTTGTTTGAGAAATCATATGTTCAAATGAAAATTTTGTGTCTGAATTTATGAATATATTAAGATATAAGCAAATTTCATTCAAGTGATATTTTTAGGATTTTTAAAAGGTCACAGTTTTGTTTAACCTAACCTAAAACTACAATATCTATTATACAATAAGTCAGTTGAGCTTTAGAGGGTCTCACACATTTTCACTCCTCTGCCTGAAACATCAACATGAAAAATCTAGTAAAAAATAAAATTAAAAATAAAGTTAAATGATATGCATATTTTCTAAACATATTTGTTTTCTCAGAAATCAAAGCGACATAAAACAAATCCACATGTCTTCTGTATTTGCTGTCTCCTCTAATTATTTACCTATATAGTATTTATTCTAATCCACTTGATTTAAGAAAAAGTGAGTTTCTCAGAAATTGGATAGTGCTTTGGTCGGTGACAAAGATGAGGAAATGAAGGTCTGCAAGTGCTTTCATTATTGTAAACTACGTTACTATCTCTAAAATTATTTGGATGCTCTAATAGGTTCAACATTTCAATTCTTATACCGATATCTTCTACTGTGGTGGAAGGATTTAAGAATTGGATTCGACGGAAGTTGAAGAGTGACTGAGAACGAATGGAGGAAGAGAATAGGGCTAAGAGGAAGAAAAACACCTATCGTGATAGAGTGATGATGAAAGGGGCAAACTAATCAGGAAGTATAATAACAAACCTCAAGTTAACTTTAAATCTTAAGAAGTTATGGTCTTACATGAAATAAAAACTAAGATTTATCACCAAAATTTTAAATTTTATAACTAAAATATTAAAAGGAATCTCCACAACTGAAATAAATAACACATTATATTAGAGATTATTTATTGAAAACTCGTGTATACGCAAGGGTTCACTTAGTTATATAACAAATTAGGGGTGTGTCCCCGGTTCACGCGGATTGTTAGTTTTTGTATTGTCATATGTAATGTCTATTTGTGTACGCCTGTGTTGTTAATGTTTGGTTCTTGTTGTGTTTGTGATGCTTGGGTACGTAACTGAAATTTTTTTCTTTATAGCGTTGTCATAATGTGTGTATGATAATTAATCTTAGGTTGCTAAGTGGGGATATCCACGATTTGGTTGTAAGAATTTGTTATTGGTTTGATCGTTAATGTTTTGTCTGACTGTACGTATTGGTGTGCGTGAAATTGCAGTTAAAGTTATCATTGTGCATTCGGGTTATCTTATGTGTCTATGGTGACAGAATCGGTTATGAGATTTTGGGGATTCTATTCAAAACCAAAAAAAATATATATTATTTGTTATTTTAAAATAATAACTAGATCTCGACCCGCTCGACCAAGCGGGTGTTATTTTCTATTTATATTTACAAAAAAAAAATTTTCTACTTTAAGAGCGGGTGTTATTTTCTATTTCTATTTACAAAACAACTTTTTTCTACTTCAAGAATGCCATATTGTATAATAACCACATACATTCAAATGTGTATATAACATTTCAAAACATGTATGGATTTTATAGTTTAATTGTTTTTCATCAAAATAATAGTTTTAAATTTTCATATGTATTTGTATTTTTTTCTATATATTTGTTCAAGAAGTGTTTTTGATTATTAAATATTAAAAAAATATTATGTGTCCAATATCCAAATTTTGATATATAAGAAATATATTAAAAATTATAAGGGAGTAAAAAATCGTTAAATGATATTTTATGAATAACTTTCTCCAAATAATAAGTTATAATATATGTAATGTATAAAAAAATTAAAAAGATCAAACAAACTAAAATAAATAAAATCCACAAAGTAACAACAAAAATAAAAATATGATAAATAAAAAAAACTACAATAAATAGTAATTTTCAAATCTTAGAGTTTGGTTTCCATGTTTTAGCTTTTGGATTCTATAAAAAATTACGAACGGCACAACAACATGAAGACTTGACATAGAGATCGTCAGAAAGTAACTTGTTATTCTCTTGCCAATCCATAAACCTGGATTTACCTTGTTCATCATGGATATTGACTCTCTGTTGTTCTCCTTGTGTAAATGTCATTGTGTTATGAACTTGAGTCCACTCATTGATCTTAGTCTTATGGTAGAGATGAATTTTGTGGGATCTCTGAAACATATTTGCCACAAAGTTTAGATATTACAAGTGAAAAAAGAAAGAAATAAAATAACTAATATATAAAAATAACTTACTTCAAAATACAAAGAAACTACATTATTAAGAGACATGACTTGAGTTTTTTACCAAATGAAAATGATGATCGTTGTTCATGATAATTTATAGATGTTTTGGAGTGTTTTATTATCTGAGAGAGAATATTCGAAAAAATCGATGTGCATATATATCAGATATTTGATTTTATGAATAAGGTTGTTATGGTGGACACCTATATTTTAGATGTTGATGATATTTTGGTTGCAATCTGGTATCAAATATTATTGCAACCCAATCTGGATAAACTTCTATTCCTAGATATTAGATATTATTTGCAATTGTGATGGAATATTTGGAATATATTGTTATGTTTATCTTATCTATTGAGTATTAATACTTTTAAAACAACTGATTGGATATTATTTTCAGTTGTGATGGAGTATTTGGAATATATTCGTATTTAATGATAGATATAAGGATATATCCAATCAGTTTTGATGGCAAATTAGAATAGATGGTTACGTATATATATGTTTAGATATTATTGTTGTAATCAAATGATGATTTCGAAAATTTTAAATTAGTTAGGAAAGATAATTAGTTTATCTTATTCATTGCAAATATGTAAACAATATGAGAATCATGGGTCTCAGTTATGGTATGGTCAAATCTTTTGTGGTTTCGCTATAGTTTTGCTATGAATAAGTGACAATAAGATATGGTTTCATTGGGATTTTCAGTATGTATAGTGAAATGTAAAAAATATTTGTAAACGTAAGTATAGATTTATAATTAATATGATGTTTTTGTTGTGGAAGACAATGTGATCGGTAAAGTCTATAGTGCTGGTTTGTTCAATATATATTAATACAAAAAATGCATGAATGTTGTCGTATATGTTAACATGTAGTAAATAAATCATTAATGTATGTCGTATATGTTAATATATATGAGAAAAATAAACTATACCTCAAAACTATCAAAGAAATTCTCATTAGGGGAACAACACATTACACACTGAATCACCTTTACGCATGCTAGAAAAACAGAGGCATGGTTGTCATCAAGAGCCATCCTTAAGAAGAAAAGGAAACATATAAAGTTATGAACATGTCAACATTAGTTACTATTGTGTGATTTTTAGAAGTGTAGTTGTTGTAGATAACAAATATATCTCGTAATATATAAATAAACGTTATCATTAGATTAAGTGGTTATATATTATTAAGGAATAAATGAAATCAGATTTTTTAGGGAAGGTCCATTTTAAAGAAATCACACATGAAATGAGGTTGTGACTTCTATTTTAATAGAATAGATATTATCATTCTTTTTTAGTTTAGCTATAACTTAGTTTGAAAAATATATTCTATTTTCTGATGAAAATATATATACTATTTAAAGAAAATATTTATTAGTTTTAATAACATTATAAGCATAATATATTTTGTTTATTTATTTTTATTCATTTCTAAATCATAATAACACAAAACCTATTACTTTATTTAAATTTATGTATAATATAAAGTTGTTTCTTTATTTTACTTTATTCAAATGTTTCGTGTGTATATGCTCAAGCTCTTTGAATGTGGTGACTTTGCAGCCCATTTATCCTTTTTTATTAGTAAGTTACTGGAGTTGTTGTTTGTTTTGGGTTATGTTGGTTGGACTCCTAGCAAAGTCGACCCCACAGTGTTGGTTTCTATGAACCCATGTCTTGTGGGGTTGGCTGTTAAGCTTGTGTTGGAGTCTTGGAGGGGACGTAATATTGGCCATTGCAACCAATCTCATAAGTAACATTTAGACACACTCCACATACTCGTATTAAGTGAAGCATGAAAAAATCAGTTTGTGACTGTATTTTTTTTTACAGTATTTTGTTTGTAGTATTCAACAACCAGTTTGATCGCATAATATTTGTTAATTTGGTTATTGAAGCAATTAAGAGGCGTTTCTTGGTAAGAGTGTTATGTTGAGTCAATCTAAAGCAAATATATATAAATTAGGATGGGCAAAGTCTGGTTTGCTATTTGAGAATTAATTTAAGAGAAACTGCACTCTATAACCTTCAAACATATTATAATTAGTTAACTGGCCAAAATCCCTATCTCACCGATACACATCTCTTATTTATACAATATTTGCCATATTACCATTCTCAATTACCGGCTAAACCTGCAAAAAAAATTTTATGACTTTTACTATTCCCTAGTTACTCTTGGCCCGTCGTAATTCACACCTTCTCGACACTTACTTTACCTTCTTCCCTAACCGCAAGTAAATCTTCCATTCCAATTCATGGTCACGCCGTTTCCACCGTCTTCTTCCCTTCCGAAATTTCTTTACCACAATCTTCTTTCCGCCGTTCTTTATTAGCCGGCGATAAGGCGAACATGTTTTCTGAAACGAGGCAATTGAGAGTCGTGTTAGAACCCTTGTAAGTTCCAATTGCTTGTTCAGTTTTTGCGAAATCTTTCATTTATAACCGGAAAACCGGGGTGATGTCGAACCGCATGTTCGACTTAGTTTACCAGTATGCATGTTTTGTTCCAATAAAGTGAATAGTTTTTAGATTTGGGTTTCGACTGTCTAACCGGCTATGTTTTTTGTTTTCATTATGTTTAGAAAGGAGAACTCGACAGATGTTAGGTGACCGCTGCTGGGTTTAGGATTTTAGTAAGTAGCCACTTTTAGATCTTATTCTATGCGTTTATTTACCTTGTAGTCTCTTTCGAAAGTGTGGTTTGTGGTCTGATGGAGAAAGGTGTAACAATCCGTGAAGAGTCCCATTATTGTAGACGTTACTATTCTATGTTTACTGCATGGAATAAGTAGACACGGTTTACACTTATCTATTCCATTTACGTTGTTTCCATGTTATTTATTCATTGTTGTTCTACGTTTACAAGTGATTTTCTTGCGTGACTACATACTCTTTGCTACCTTAGTTGAATATTTGTTTTTTATTCTATTATTGTACATGTCTATTCGGTTCATATCATTGGTCGTTCTATATACATAGGAGGAATAATCTTCGCATTCTATTCTGTATACCGATTACCTTTATAATACATAACTATTCTACTTACTCGTTCCGAACAGTATACCCCAGTTGCTGCAACTACCTATTCGAATATTGTTCTAATAGTATACTATATTACTGGTTACCCTGAGTGTTGTATGCAATATCTATTATTGTACTTGTCTATTCGGTTCACATTATTGGTCGTTCTATATATATAGGAGGAACAATCGTCGCATTCTATTCTGCATATCCATAACCTTTGTAATATATAACTATTCTACTTACTCATTCAGAACAGTATAGACCAGTTGCTGCAACTACCTATTCGAATATTGTTTTAATAGTATACTATATTACTGGTTACCCTGGGTGTTGTAGGCAATAAAACCATTCCATATTTGTTTAACTTCCATTCGATCCGAACATCTTGTTATACCCTGTTTACTAGTCCGTCTTTTTGTGCCACGGGTTAGCAGGGCTATTTGTTTTTCAATTCTATTATTGATCTTGTCTATTATGTCCATATTACTATTCGTTCTATATACGTAAGAGGAACAATCGTCAATCGTCTCATTCTATTCTGCATGTATGTGACCTTTACAATATATAACTATTCTACTTATTTGTCAATAACTGTATAGACCTGTTGCTACAACTTGCTATTCGAACATGCCATTCTAATAGTATACTATATTAGCTGGTCTTAAACCATTCCAAATTTGCGAAATGACCATGAGATTCCGACCATCTTGTTATTCCATGTCTAATATTTGGTCTCTTTGTGCTACGGTTTTAGCATGGACGAATTAGCTCTCCCATGTAAATTGTTTAAGTCTGGATTTGAGCCTGATGGTCAGAAATGTGTTAATACCTATTTCAACCTCCGGTTGATTGAACTCATCAAGCATGCATTGGAGAACGATGATTTGGAAATGTTGAATGATTCTCAGTTTGGGAAAGTGCTTCAAATGGGATCCCATACCTTTTCCGTCATGTTTGTTCATTATATCCTCTCGCGACAGTTGGTTACGGAGAAGGACTCGAGCTCTGGTGGTTATTCGTGGGGAAGCCAATCCGGTATGCAATACAAGACTTTGCTCTTGTGACTGGTCTCAACTGTGGAGAAGTTGATGCATCTCATGGTGAGCCCAGTGAGATAGGTTATGGGCGAGGGAAGGGGCACGGTAAAGGGAAAGCCTCGACGACAGTATGGGATGCTTTGTTTCGGGGGGAAGATAAGCCGACAGTAGGGTGGATAATGGATCGTCTCATTAAGGGTAAAAAATATAAGGATCCATTGACTCGTTTGCGGTTGTCTCTCCTGGTTCTCGTTGAAGGTATATTGTGTCCTACTTCTGGGATAACGAATATCAGACCTGAAGTTGTTAGGATGCTTGGAAATCTTGATGAGTTTCTCAAGTACCCATGGGGCCGGGAATCATTTCTACTCACTGTAAAAAGTGTTAAATCCAAGTCCGCTGGCCATTTTGTTCAGGACACCACGGCCATTCAAGGATTTGCATGCCATGGTTTTGGTTACTATCACTGCATGTCTCTCCATTATTGTTAAGTCAGACGCTGTTGATTCCCTCTCAGACATCTCTCTAACCAGTGATGAAATCATGAGTAGAGTTGTTGATCGAAAGTTAGTTGTTAACATTGTCTCCGCAAGGGCTGCTGATCAATTGGGCCAGGTCAGGTTTCATTGTTCTTTTGGATTATATTCTATAGCCGACAGTACAATATCTATAAACTTTTGTTTTGTGTTCTTTTGGCAGGCATATGTTTGGTCTTTTGTCAGTTTTGATGAACAGGGCGAGCTGCTATATCGGGGGTTAAAATACAAGGCTGATGCTGGTGTTGAGACTCTGGTTTCCTTAACTGGTGAAGACTACCCAATCGAGCACAACACTTGGTCGGGTGGCATCAAAGCAGAGGACGGCAAAACTGAAGAAAAAGCCTCCACAACCAGCAGAATCAAGTGATGAGAATGTTTCATCGGATATGGAAAAGCAGAATGGTCAACATGGAGGTGTAGACAGCGGTGTCCACTCACGAGAACATAGAGGCCAGACTTGTAGACGCCATGAACAGCGACGCGATGGTGGGCAGAACACCCATCTCGATGTCCAAACTTTACTCAGACGTGCGGCGGACGCGTATGAAGAAAAGTTGATGCCTATGTTTGAGGGTTACATTTTGAGTATGAAGACATATTTCCATTCCGAGATTGGTGCGCTGCGTTCAGAAGTTGAGGCTGCGACGGCATCGATTCGAGAGTTGGACAAGAAAGTCACAAGTGAGTTTCATAAGGTACGAACATTACACAAGGAATTGGGGTATGTGGATGGTGCGGCAGCAGTAGGTCCATTTAGTCCAGTTCGGAACCCTTCTTCGGCTGGCGGCGGTGTAGATGACGTTGTCCACTCATATGTCCCTGCTAGCCAAAGCGGTAAATGTCCAGAGCAACGACAAACTGAAGACCATGCGATATTTGATGACGTTAGTATTCTACCTATTTTCTTCATCGTACTATACTATCTCCTTATTATAGAACATTGTTATAGGATTCCATTTTTTACTAATTCATCTTCCCCACTTTCTATATTTATAGCAGGCATCTCTCATTCCGGATGAAACCATTCCACCAAATGTTCGTGATAGTGGGTCTCACTTAGTAGAGGAGGAGGCGCCACCGCATGCATTCCAACAGCACGAGGCCCCTGCGGATGAAAATGGAGTATCTCGTACCAGCGAATGAAATGAATAACTAAAGTGACCAGGTTAGAGAAAGAAATGAATAATTAAAGGGTTCGAACTTGTCTTTCTTATCCATTCCATCGTACATTCACCGAGCACTGTGCCAATGTTTTCTGATCCATTACAAATGAAATAGCCAAGTATCATTCCAATTTTTTGACAGGTCCCGGCCCCGGACCCCCCATCTGAACCTTCCATTGTTGAAATTGTGTCTGCTGTTGTTAATCACACAGTCACCAATGCCTTTATGGATAAAGAAAGTTGCCAACCCCCATGTCAAATTCCACATAAATATGATGTTACATTTATTACAGTTTACTGTCTATTGTTTATTATTCCACTTATGGCTCCACTTATGGCTATAATGGTTACCAGGAAAAGGCAGATGAACATGCGCCTCCTCCCCCTGTCCCAGCTTAAATGGATGTTGTCCATGTATGTTTTTGTTATCAAAATACTTATTCTTACATATGTGGCTAATATTCTCCATTTGTAGGAATCTGAAGCCGTTCCCGTTGACAACACTAGTGATGTTTTCTCACAAAATAATCCTCAGTCCATGCAGTCTAAGGTATCTCTCATTCACATTTTTTGAAATATATCCCGAATGTTTTGATTTCTAACCATGGATTGTTTATTATTGTGTACATTTACTAGCGTGGTCGTGGCAGGACGTGTACGAAAGATAGCCCAGCTGATGGTTTCAGACGATATAGTACACGAAAGCACACGAGTCCCCAGAGATACACTCCTTCTGACAACCCAACCCGCAGGAAGGATGTAACAAAAAAAGAGGGACACGTGCGACTGATGGACATGTTGGCCCTGCCAAACGTCTGAAAAATGTTTCGGGTGCTGTTGCTGCCCTATTGAGGCCTCGATTATGTCCTTGCCCGTGTTTATAGCTGGCTTCGCCCCGTTTATCCCTCCACCCCCAAGTAAGAGGGCTGCTTTCCTGGATGCCATGGCAGCTGCTAAGTAAGTCTTATATGTGAAATCTCTCCATGTCATTCTATTAATTCATGTAACCTTTCTATTTAAGATGTGACCATCCATATTATATTATGTATGAGTATCTATTCTACTTCTAAAGTTTGCTTTATTCTCTAATTAACGAATTGATGTCCATCTCTGTTGTTCAGATCTAAACAAAGCTACAACAATTCAAGATTTTCCATCGATACTTTAGATGGTCTGCTTCATTGCCTTGGTGTTTGTTCTCCTAAGGTACGTACATTGCCCATATGTTTATCCAACAAGTAGTTAATTTTTCCCGCATCCCTTCATTACATCCTCCCTTGTGATCCTTGTAGGCCATTGACCATGTTATGTCTTCATTCAAAGCCGCAGCGACAAGCTACCTTCTCCTAGATTTGACTTCCTCCCTACTTCCTTCTTTGTCGAGCTTCTTCGGAATTTCCCCGGGTTTGAAGCCGCACCATCTAAGGAGGACTTTACATTCTCGAACCCGCTTCGTAGCTAGCTTGCGGACCGCCCAAAATGGTTTGATCAAGTTGATTATGTCTACAGTCCGGTTCTTATAAAAAACGTGCACTGGGTTGGTGTGATATTAGATTTTAAGCTGTGGGCCATTTATGTGGTTGACTCCAACGCCGCATGTCCGTCGGAATATGCGCAGAATTATGTGCTTAACCCGATCTTTGTTATGCTGTCTTATATGATCTCTAGTTTCAGTCTAAGTTCCCTTCCACGCAAACTCGATTTCCGCCCCTTTCCCGTATCTCGCCTCGATATACCATTCCTTATTGAACACTCAGGTATATGCAGCGTTTCTCCTTTATATGAAGAAATAGTTCACTCCTTAATATAATACTCAATTAGAGTTTCACGCGTTGGAGCAGGAGTTTATTGGTGTTCCCTTAACTGAAGCCCATGTTCGTGCAGCGGCAGAGAACTATGCTATTGCAACCCTGGATATGTATAAGGCGGGGTTAGAAACTGCGGAAAATTAACCCGTGTCCACGTTAACAATTTCGGAAAATTAACCCTGGATATCTTTGTGTCCTATGTTGGACTGTGTGTTCTTTAAACATAACTGTTCTACGTAACTCTAAACGTTCGATTATGCTGGCTTTAGTTTTAAAATGTCACACTTACACTCATGCACGGGTTAAATTCATGTTTTTCTTTCCGTTCCATTTGAATTATTTTTATAGTATAGTTGAAATATTGTTGTTTCGTTCCATATTTTACTCTCACACCCTATAGATTGTAGTTAGATGTCCTATTTCATTTTCATATGTGGGTGTTTATGGGCTGTCTATTTTCCATCCATGCATTATATATAGTATAACTGTACATATAAACACTAAAGTGGGGATGTTTTTGTTTATGAGTTTTGGGTCGGTGAGGGTTAAGGGATCCGTGGTTTAAGGTTTACTTTTCTGGGCCATGGGGTCTATTATATGTGATGTAGGGTTTGGGGATGTAGAGTAGTTGTTTGCTTACACGAAGAGCCGGGTTAACTGTGCAACATTGCTTTTCCAGTGTATATCATTGTTTAGATAGTGTAGCCTTCATAATTGGTTTCTATTCCATAGTGCGTTCGTATATAGTATATATTTAGATTAGCTTTAAGGTTCGTTCCTTCGCGTAAACAGATTGGTTCCTGCCCTTATCCGCTTTGTTACCCCGCCCATGGAATTGTCTACTGTATTATAAGCGAATTTTCTTTCATTATATTCATTAAGTCCTCGTCACATTATTAATTTTTTGAAACGGTATGGGTTTGTGTTAGACGAACCTTATTGAGAGGACAAACATGTAAAATAAAATCATTTGGAAAACACCTTAGATGGAATAGACTTACGCAGAATATCATATATGAGTGAGAAAGACAGCTTTATATTTTACACAAAATAGAAGGTATGCGGGTGTTTCCTTACAACAAAGGGTTAAGTTAACATAATATATACACCCTAAATCCACCAATATATGTCAAGTCTGCATATATGGGTGTATTTAGGTAAACTGACTGTCACTTACCCATTCAATTTCCTATACATGCCTAGTCCTTAGACGACAAAGGCTTCTGATTATTCACCTAGTTCCCAAAATGTTGCCTCGAACTGCCTTCTCCTTACTCATACCTTTTCATATTGGGTTTCGGCATGATGCTTGTTGTGTCCAGAACGGCCACAACGCTTGCATCTCCGGGTCGACTTTCCTGATTTCTAGTAATAATATATAGTAAGGTGTAGTTAGTGACCACCGGTTTATAAGATGTGTATTTCAGTATATGTAGTTTATGCCTACCATTATATATTCTACATAAACAACCATCTATTTTCTAGGAAGTTATACTTTTCTATTTGTATTTTACCTTAAACTCTCCACTTGAGAGGATGCAAACTTTGCAAGGACGGCCAGGTGGGCGGCGAACAGCAGGGGGGAGTAGTTCAGTTGTTGTCCCAAAACCTATTTCCAATCCATCAACGGATGGGACCGGATATATCTTACCAACAAAACTTTGCCTCCATGTGGTCACATAATAGGCAGGTGCAACTAAAGCATCTGATGGAAAGCCAATCTTTGACGCCGCAGCTAAAGCATGGATACATGGAATGCCTATTTCGTCATACTCCCTGCAACCGCAAGTTCCAGGGCCCAATTTGACGGTGAAGCACTCCCCCGTGTTGTCCTGCACTTGGAACTCTAGTTCACCAATATCGCGGACGGACAAAGCAGTTGAGAAGTTGTAGTTCTCCTCCACGAGTTTACGGACATTAGGTGTCAAAGTCCTTTCCTCCTGGTTTGCTTTAGCTCTCCTCAATGCTAACCAGATCATAACGGTTGTGCGGATATACTCAAACATGGTAATAAGTGGATATTCTCTGGCTTCCTTTATCACAGCATTCCAGGACTCAGCTATGTTTGAATCCATGATATTGTACCGGTAGCCTTTGAAGTGTGATCGTGTCCAATGTTCAAAACCTGAAACCATTATATCAATATTTAAATATGTAGATTACTTTTAAAATTTATGCTTAATAGAATTCATAAGTAAGTTTTCAAATAGATTTCCATTTAGATTAAATGTATGGAATACACTATTATATTTATATAGTAATATATAGAATATATACCTATGTCGACCAAGTATGCAGCACATGCAGGACTAATTTTCTGAATCTCAATAAACTTCTTATTAAACTTCGTTATCGTGAATGCTCTTGATGCAGCGGACATAAGGTTTGCGATCCTACTTTTCTTAAATCTTGCCATCACATTGCGCCAACGGTGCACTACACATGCAACGTGTAGGGCTTGGTGATAAACCTAGGAGAATTCAGTATGAAAGGGAAAATATTTAGTACATAGCAAACATAGTATGGAATTCGGAAATGTAGAATAGTCAAAGAAACAAGTTTGCTCATCTTACCTTTCTCAGACCTGTGTATATGCTTGCATGTCAATCCGAGATGAAAACCAATTCTTCTGTAGCATACACAAAAGTGTTCAACTTCTGGAAAAATCATTCCCAAGCCTTATCGTTTTCACTATCAACTACAACAAAAGCAAGCGAAAATATTTAGAAATTTCCGTCCTGTGCTGCAGCAGAAAGCAGACATCCGCCATACTTCCCTTTTAGTGACGTCCCATCAACGACAAAACCTTCCTAATTGCCATGTAACCTGTGATTGACGCTCCATAAGCAACAAAACAGTATTTAAATCTTGCACCACCGTCGACATCATCTGTATGCTCCAAGTAGCACGCCGTCCCTTCGTTAGATGCTTGGAGGAGAGCCAAATAAGGGGGTATCAGTGAATAGCTTCCTATCATAGATCCCATCGCATAGTCCATTGCCATCTCTCTTGCCCGCCAAGCTTTCCAGTAGGACACATTCACGTGAAACTCATCAAGCAGTATTTTCCTTATAGCTGCGGCATTTGGTCCCCTCTTTATCCCAACAAACCGTGACTGTAGTATCTCTCCTATCACCTGAGTCGTTGCGAGTTTGTGGTAGTTTCTCCGCTCATCTACCGTGCACGTATTAATTAGGTTAGCTTGACGCACTTGGAAGTTTCCAGTTGCATCTAGGAGCACAACATACACCCGCCATGGACATGCGAGGCCAACACATTCGGCCAAAAGTAAAGCTGGACTAGAACAGGCTGTTTTGAAGTGGAAATTTTGGTTTATGGCATGAATGGCCAACTTGATTTTGCAGTCGTTCTTTGATTTGAAGACCCGACCAACTTAAATTGCGTCACCCTCTTACTGTACATCTTCAAGTGCAGCGTCAACTCTTACAATAAAACAACAAATAGTACTGGTTATGTGTTATGAAGTCGTGTTGACTACCGTGTTTGTATGGTCTACTGCAGTTGTACGTTATTTTGGTACAATGCACATAATAAGAATACTATATAGTATACTATAAAGACGTGAAAACAGTCTCCATTCTATGTCGTATAGTCTAGATTATTAATAGGTTATATTATATTATCTAATGTGTTGTGTATTCTCGCACCTGTTCCCTGTCGATCGCCGAAGACCGGGGGCGCATCCCTACCAAATAATGCTGGATTATTTGGGTCATTTAGTATCTCGTGCAGTGCCTCGTCAAATCTCCCCCAGCGTAGCCCGTCATCTACAGGAAGCTCTTCACTTTCGTCTGTACTTGACATGGTATCATTGTCTACACTTTCTGTGTCTGGAATGCCAAGTATCCCGAATATTAAACGCCTCCTTACAGGTCTACTACCATCTCAGTTTCTTCAACGGTTGGGTTTAGTACTGGGACGACCATATCATCATCTGAATCAGAGTCTGTATATGTGTTCTCCTCCACTGGTCTTTTGTTCTTCCCCTTATCACACGCTACAGGTGGAGACTTACAAGGCGTATAGCAGCACCCGGTTCCCGTATTTCTATTCCACCAGATCTGCGTGGAATAGTCTTCGACCGACTAGTTCTTACACTATTTGCTGGAAATGGAATAAAACATTACGGAACTACTTGATTACCTCCTCTCCCCTTCGGTTGTGTTTGTGGCATAGTCAATGGGGTGTCTGATAGCGCAAACTCATGCCAATCTTCATCATCAATACCAGGTTCTGGTGCAGACATGGTCGGTTTCGCTGTTGTTGTCGGCGGAAGGTCTCCCATTTCTTTGTAATGGGGAACGATTGTGACAAATAGGTTGACCTCTTCAATAGATCGCCTCATCTAGATAAAGACACCAACTTTGTGTCCTCTGTTACATATTGGGGCATATCCACTCCAGGTACTGGTAGGAGAGTTTCAATGAGACATCCTTAGATATGATTTGTAGTCGTTCCCTCACCGTGGTCACTAACTCCATCAGTTTCATGTCGGTATATAGCTGAATATACTGTTCCTTCTTAGCCAATAGATCTGCCTCAAATATCCATCTGTTTTTGGTGTCACAGACCCACGTCCCATGTATAAGCAAGACTTTATCTTGCCTTGTCATCTGGAAAAAGACAAATCGTGCATACTTTACCATCCTATATCCCGATTGAAATTCTATTCCATATCCAGATTTCATTATATAGTATATACTAAGTATTCAGTCAAGGATATGAAGATTAATATTCTAAACTTATTAGAGAGAGTTGATTATATGCTCGAATCTGCTAAGCATTAACTTTGTCTCTCCATTCACCTTCTTCATTGTTCTTTACTTACTTAGGTAAGAGATGGACTGACTGTAAGAAGTAAATGGTATACACCATTTATTGCAAACTTCTTCTATTCCTAACCACATATTAACTCTAAAAAGTATCTTTCAACCGAAGAGGCACACAAACAAAGAGTACGTGGCCATGTGTATTTTCAAGTTTCCGTAACTTTGGAAAAGAATAATCTTTATACCGGATCTTGATTTCTGTAATCTAGACCATACTAGAATATGTTTCGTTGATGGTGCGTGGTGGAAGAAAGATAAGTGGTTGGGTCAGGGTTGGTTCTGTCGAACCATAGTTTCAGCTGAAAAGATGATGGGGGCGATGAATCTCCGATGAAGCTTGTCACCTTTACATGCTGAATGTGAGGCATTGATATGGGCCATGGAGTGTATGAAGACATTACAGTACTCAGATGTAGTTTTTGCAACAAACTGTTCTCAACTGGTGAAGATGGTGTAGACATCTAGGGATTGGCCAGCATTTGCTACGCATTTGGAGGAATTTCACCGCAGTAAGACTTTCTTTTCTTCAGTTTCAATCAAACATACTCCAAGGGTGTAAGATAAAATGACGGATAAGCTTGTACGCGGTGCGACGAGTTCTCCTTCAGCTATGTTTTATGTTGATGCTTCCCCTCCGGTTTGGCTCTCCGATCCGATAGGGACTTGATTTTAGAGTTATTTTCTTGTTGTCAAACAAAAAATCACTTCTCTTGATTTTTGATGACACGTCATCAAATCAGGGATTCTGAGCTTGCTACGTTTCATTCCTAACCAATAAAACCTTTTCGTTGCTTCTCTAATGGGCTGTAAGTTTCATTTATAAAAGGACTGAACTAAACTCAATTTAGGTCTTATGTAAATAAAGTCTTCCTCTTGAAGACTCCTCACACAATCATAAGTTCTAAGTATTGCTTTCACAGGTGAAAAAAAAACTGGAAACGTTACGTGGTTAGTCGGAATCGAAGCGTCACCTTCAGCGGGCCATTAACAATTCTCTCCACTCCTTCCACGATCTATCGTTGAATACATTTTATTTTACTTCTTTTTTCAGAATCTGTGTCTATAAAAATGGAAGTCCTATCTCCTGAATTTCCTCCTGAATTTCATCAGTTTTATCATCTCACTCATAAGCTTTTCAAAAATCCCAGTGAAAACGATGATGATTTAAATTTTGATTTTGTTTGTTAATTTTGTTTCAGTTTGTTCTTTTTTTTAGTCATCAAATTTTTAATTCTAAAACTTTCGTTTATGGCACACAATTTATTTCATAAGCTTTCTTTTATGGGAGATTATTCGATTTCGATGTTGTTTTTGATTTCGTTTCAATATGGTCATGTATTGATTGTCAAAAGAAAATATTCAAAAGCTATCGTTTATGAGATATTCAGATTTCAATTTTGTTTGTTGATTTTATTTTCAACGAGATTAGTTTTGATTTTATGGGTTCGTCTCCTCTTGACATCTGCGAAGCTTATGGGTTTCACGAAAATGGATCGATCCGGATTTTAAGCCCGATTGATCTTTGCGAATCTAACTACACTTCCTTCAACATCTTCTCGACGCTCATGTGGGACGAGGTCTTGAGAAGAGGAATGAAGCATTTCTCTGGCGAGTTTAGCCAATTCCTTGAACGAAAAATAAGTGACGTTGTTTCGATGCTTGGTGGAACAAAGCCTTGCCTGAACCGATTTTACAATGAACACTTTATGTACTTTTATTTGGTTTATAGAAAACCAATTGAACCGGGTTTTTTTTTATTGCAGGTGTTCGTTCGAACGTCAAAAAGTGTTTGGTTGGTTCATTTATTAACTAACTCGGTGAACCGGGCTTGAAAATCTTTCGCGTGGAGAAAGACGACCAGTTGGATCCGGTTTATATGGAAGAGACTGGTGGTGACCGGTTTAGAGATGTGGTTCGAGCTATGGTTCAACCTGGATTTTATGTGTACGTGAGTGTGGTTAAGTGCAAGGTGGTCTCCAAACATTGCGGCAGCATGGAGGAAGTAGTAGAAGACGATATGGACAAGGAATGTAGTAATTTGAGAAAAACGACAAGAGTTTAGCCCATTAGGAGGTTAATTATGTTAATTAATAAGTTAATGAATTGGTGGGTTTTGATTAAAGTTTGGAATGACTTATGTAAGTAAACAGTTTTAAACTTGCAATGATGTTTACAATAATGTATGAATTAATATGTAATTTTTATATATAAAAAGAGTTTACATTCTCCTTAGCCTTCCACCAAGCAGACATTGCACATGGGCTTGACACAGCACTACAAATTTTTAAAGTTAGTAAATTATCCAATATTTGCTTTTATCCATTTTGTATTTAAATCATTAATGAAACATTTAATAACCTAAAAACCCTTTGAAATTAGTAATTTATTTTTTGGAGATTTGCCAAATATGACTTAAAACTTAATTTTATATGCAAAGATGTAGCATAACTCAAATCAAATGTAAAAGTAACTCAAAGGTTTAGTGAAATTACAAACATCCCCTTATAATTAAACAAAAGCAGTATTGTACTTTACTATTATAACTCTGCGAGTGAAAAAACTTTCAAAGAAGTCTTCTGATGTATATCTTAAAAATAATTTATAAATTTTATTAAAAAAATATTTTGATTAGTAAAAAATCCTAATAATGTAATTATAGATATTTTATAAACGATGTAAATTTAGATTTACTAAAATTGAATAGTTTTCAACATATATGAGTGAATTTAAGTTAGTTATGATATTCTTTGGTTTAGGATTTGGTAACTATGTTATAGTATTGTATGTGTTTTTAGGGTTAGATTGTGGAATCTTAATTTTTTTTTCAAAAACTAAATTTGACCTATATGTGTTTAGTTTTGTGTATATTAAACACTTTATAAGTTTATTTTAAGTTTAATAAATAAATTGTATGTAATTTAGTAATATATTTGAATTTGGGGTTATGGAAGACTTCAATTTTCGAAAATATAATGCACTAAAAGACTTACTGGAATACTTAACTACCATTTCCCGCTTAAAATTTTAGAAAACTTTAGGTTTCCCGCATATTGTTAAGTCTTCCAGTAGAAGTCCTAAGTCTTCCATAAATTCTAGTGTATTAGATTTTCAAAATAATTTAATAATTTCGTGAAAAATATTTTGGTTAGAGAAAAATCATAATCATCTAATTATAGATATTTTAAGTGATATAAATATATATATTTTAAAGTTTATTTAGTGGGGGTTATTGGTTCTTGCATTTTAACGGATTTGGAAATCTAAACTAAATCAAATGTTATTGGTTTTAAGATTTTAAAATTCATATTGAAATCATGTGTTATTGGTTTTATGATTTATAAATTCTAATTTAAATTAGGTGTTATTCAATCGTCCGAATTTACTAATGGGTTTGATTTCATAACAGATTTGCATGGATTTCTTTGTTAAAAAAACAAAGACTCAAATCCGAGGGAAAACCTCCGGATTTGTAAATACAAATACAAATTTATATGTTAGATTTGAAAATCAATAGTTTACATTGATTTGTAAATATTATATGGATTTTTAAATACTTTAAAGTACATGAACCAATAACGCCTCCTTAAGTTTTATGAAGTGTTTGCTTCTAATTAGTAGTTATTTTGAGTTTAGGGTATAAGTGACTTAAGTCTTCCAACAAATAATGCACTAGAAGACTTTCGCGGAAGTCTTCTGGACAAATAGTAAATTTAGGGTTATATAAGACTTTCAAGTAAGTCTTCGATGAGGTATTCTATTAGAAGACTTACTTGAAAGTCTTCTGAATCGAAAATATTTAATATTGTTAGAATTTTTGTCTTCTTATATAAAGAAAAATTTACACATTATCTCTCTTCCTCTCAAATGACTGCAACAAAATATAAATTTCTCATTAAAAAACTCTCCAACCTCTCTCTAATTTGTTTGAACTTAAAAAACCAAACTTTATATCAATTTCTTATTTTGATCTCATGTTTCTCACTTATTTATTTTGTTTTTGCAGGTTTTTCATCACATGGTTCTTATCTTCCACTCCTTTAAAGGTAGATCTATAAATCATAATTTTTCATTTGGTAACCGCTTGTTGCTTAAAGCTGTTAACTTTTGAAAAATGTTTTTGTTGTTTGAAGTTTTTACCTTATTTTTGAAGCATTTCATGTTTTGAAGTCAATTGAATGTTTTTGAATATTCAGGTTTTTCAGATCTGAGATGATTTGGAAGACTTTCATGGAAGTCTTCTCGGAAGTCTTCTAACATTTAATGACTAGAAGACTTCCTAGAAGTCTTTTAGCGGAGCTTTCTTCCATATATCATATTTCATAACAGATATGAGCGTTTTATATCAATTCTCATTTTTATCTCATGTTTCTCACTTACTTATTTTGTTTTTGCAGGTTTTTCATCATTTGATTCTCATCTTCCACTTCTTTAAAGGTATATCTATAAATTATATTTTATCATTTGGTAATTTCTTGTTTCTTAAAGCTCTTAACTTTTGAAAATATTTTTGTTGTTTTAAATTCGTACCTTATTTTTGAATCTTTTCAATGTTTTGAAGTCAATTGAATGTTTGGTTTTTCAGATCTGAGACAACAACTTTCATGGAATTCTTCTCGGAAGTCTTCCAAAAAATAAAGCACTAGAAGACTTTCGCCGAAATCTTCTAGGTGAATAGTAAATTTAGGGTCTAGAAGACGTTCAAATAAGTCTTCTAGGAGGTATTCTATTAGAAGAATTACTTGAAAGTCTTCTGAATCAAAAATATTTAATTTTATTAGAAGTTTTGTCTTCCTTTATAAAGAAAAATTTACACATTATCTATCTTCCTCTCAAATGGCTGCATCAAAATATTATTTTCTCATTCTAAAACTCTCCAACCTCTCTCTAATTTGTTTGAACTTAAAAAACCAAACTTTATATCAATTTCTCATTTTTATCTCATGTTTCTCACTTATTTATTTTATTTTTGCAGGTTTTTCATCACATGGTTCTCATTTTCCATTTCTTTAAAGGTAGATATATAAATCATATTTTTTCATTTGGTAATCTCTTGTTGCTTAACGCTCTTAAGTTTTGGAAACTATTTTTGCTGTTTTAAGTTCTTACCTTATTTTTGAAGTTTTTTAATGTTTTGAAACCAATTGAATGCTTTTGGATATGCATGTTTTTCATATCTGAGACGACTTGAAAGATTTGTAGGGAAGTCTTCTAACATTTAATGCCCTAGAAGACTTCTAGATCTAGAAGACTTCCAGGAAGTTTTCTGGCAGAGTTTTCTCACATATCTCATCTTTCATAAAAAAAAGACTATATACCAATTTCTCATTTTTCTCTCATGTTTTCTTACTGATTTATTTTGTTTGGATATGCAGGTTTTTCAGATCTAAGACGACTTGAAATACTTTCGGGAAATCTTCTCCGAAGTCTTCTAACGTAATGTGCTAGAAGACTTTATGGAAGTCTTCTAACGCAGTCTTCTCTCATGTTAAGTGGAGTCCAAACTTTTTTTGTAGAAAAATTATCTATAATAATTTTGTTTATGGTCGTTTTGTGATTTGTAGGTGTACTCTTTTCATTGTGAATTCTTTTGTAATTTTAAAGAGATGTTAATGAAAAAATTGGTAAAAATATTTATGTTTACAATATTATCTTACCAAAAGTACTTGACATGATTAAAGTTCTTGATACAAATTCAATAGAAAAACACAATAACACAAGAAATTGGTCAAATTTACTACGGCTATGGGAGAAGACTTCTCAAGAAAACTTAGCCAAATTCACCAAATATAAAATATTACATAATTACTTAAATCTATTTTGACCATTAAGTTCTATACTAGTAAAAAAATTCGGATTTGCTCATGCAATTTGCTCCAAGATGAAGGCATACACTCATACCCATCTTTTGGTGAAGTATATATTTTCAGCATTCAAAATTCGAGAACATTAGCAAACATAGAACATCAAGGTCAAAAAGTTAATCTAATTAACCCAGAAGAATCATTAGCTAGAAACATTAATAAACATATTTGATAACCTCTAAATTATCACCAATAAAGTTATGAATTTTATTCATGACCCCAAATATTGTCTGAAACACATGTATTGACACTAAAATTTTAAAAGTCATTTTAAATTTGAAGAAAATGAAGGTTTATTATACATTGTCTTAAAAGACTTTCATGAAAGTTTTCCAAGAAAAACTTTGGTGAAAGTCTTTCTAGAGAAGACTTCTCTGGAAGTCTTCCATTAAAGTCATTTTTGCAATTGAAAAATTATAAAGTAAGACTTCGAGAGAAGTCTCTTCTACAACAAACTTCTAAGGACTTCCTTTGTAAATATTGTCTTATTTTTTTAATTCAAAAAATTTCGAAAATACCAGAGAAAACTTCCCTGGAAGTATTCCCAGATAAAAAGTTAGTTTTTCAATTGACTCAACTGTGTCGGAAATTTGATTTTCTACAGAAGACTTCCGTATAAGTATTCCAACGGAAGTCTTCTTAGCTTTTACATTAAGTTTGCTTACGCTCGGTGGAAGTCTTCGTAGGTTACTTTTGCAATTGACTATATTTGATTTTTGTTGAGAAGACTTCCCTAAAAGTCTTCTTTCATTACCTTATGTTTGACCCGAATCACGGAATAAAAATCTGGAAGTCCATCGGAAGACTTATCTGAAAGTCTTCCAATTTAAATTAAATATTTAAGTTTAAATTTTCAATGCAAAAATAACTTACGCAGACTTCCACCGACAGCGAACATACTTAATATAAAAGTTGAGAAGACTTCCGTGAAAATCTCCCGGTGGAAAATTTACCCGGGAAGTCTTCTGTAGAAAGTCAAATTTCTGACTCAAATCGGTCAATTGCAAAACTTGCATGTTTATCCGGGCAGACTTCCAGGGAAGTCTTCTCAATTTTTTTTGTTAACAAAGAAAAGTTGGAAGACTTCCACGTAAGTTTTCTCTAAAAAATACACATAAAGTCAATTACAAAACTAACATATACTTTGACCATAAGACTTATGTGGAAGTTAAAACTTATATGCTCATGATTAGTGGTTATTAGTCCATAATTAAAACAGATTTTTAACAAATTCAATTTTATGAAAAAAATAGTTAAAATAATTTGAATTTAATAAATTTTTAGTCATCATATAAAATAAACAAAAATATATTAAATTAAAAATAAATAGAGTAAATTAATTAAAATAAACAACAGAATAATCTATTTTCATTATCGCTTTTTCACGTTTTATGAAAATTAGTCGAGTAAAAATAAAAAGAGTTAACTCACAGAATTGTATTTCATCTTTTACTCACCAGGCTAATATTTTATGAAAATTAATAAAATAATAATGAAAAATATCACAAAAAGTTTATATAATTTAAAATATTTTAAAAAAATGAGTTTGCAAAAATATAAAAAATACAATTTTAGTTAAAAGTTAGAATACATATTACAACTTAAGATTGGTGAAACTTTAGTCAATAATAGCAATTTAGTTAAAATATATAAGTTTTGATAATAAATAGAGAATCTCTTTTTAAAAAAGTCTATTTACGGTATTTTCACATTTTATTAAATTCATGCAGAGAGAAATAGAAAAAGTAAATTTCACATATTTTTGTACGAAATTATAGAAAAATACAATCAATAATTATTCTATAATCAATACAAAATTTTTATAAAAAATAATTTAGAAAATAAAAGATAACGTCTCTCCTTTCAAACAATCGTCATTATTGTTTGTAAACATTTAGTTAACCAAAACGATGATGCTTAATATCCTAATATCATATATAAAAAAA
>CAJHQP010008150.1:0-28452 GCA_905132765.1 Moricandia arvensis
GTTTAAGTAGTGCTACTGATAGGATTGAAAGCATTACTTGGCATGCTAGGTTGGGTCATCCTCATACTCGAGCAATAGAACTGATTCTTCCTGCTTTATCATTCAATCATTTAGAGTGTGAGGCTTGCATATTAGGGAAGCACTGTAGGACTGTTTTCCCAGCATCTGAAACTATATATGGGAACAGCTTTGATCTAGTTCACTCTGACGTGTGGACATCCCCATGTGTGTCTAGGGACAATCAGAAGTATTTTGTGACATTCATTGATGAAAAGTCTAAATACACTTGGATCACTTTGCTTCCATCTAAGGATAGAATTCTGGATGCCTTTATAAACTTCCAAGAATATGTTACTAACCATTACAATGCTACTGTGAAGGTACTAAGGTCTGATAATGGAGGTGAATACACCAGTCATGCCTTCAAGAATCACATGGATAAGCATGGAATAGTGCATCAGACCAGCTGTCCCTACACGCCACAGCAGAATGGGGTTGCTGAAAGGAAGAATAGACACTTGATGGAGGTTGCTAGATCCATGATGTACCACACCAATGTCCCTAGGCGTTTCTGGAGTGATGCTGTTCAGACTGCTTGCTATCTCATCAATAGGATCCCAACCAAGGTACTGAAGAATCTGTCTCCATATGAAGTGTTGAACAAGACCAAGCCTTACATAGATCATCTGAGAGTCTTTGGGAGTCTATGCTATGTATTGGTTCCTGGAGAACAGAGAAACAAGCTGGATGCAAAGAGCACTAGAGCTATGTTCATTGGGTACTCAGTAACCCAAAAAGGATATAAGTGCTATGATCCAGTAACAAGGAGAGTATTGGTATCCAGGGATGTGAAGTTCATGGAAACAAAGGGGTATTATGAGGAGAAGAACTGGAAGGACCTAGAGGATATGTCTAATGAACCAGAGAATAAGGCAGTGAATCTGAGGAACCTATTGGAGAAGCTTGGGATAGACATGTCCCAGAATCAGGAGATAAGAAGGAACACTCCTTCTGATCAGGTTAGAGAAGCTGAAAGAATAATCCCTCTTGATCATGAGAGGGGGAGTGAATCTGAATCAAGTGTGCAAGAGCAGCACCAAGAGGATTCAGCACATCATGATCAAGATGTGGCTCAGTCAAGTGAAGATGAGCAGGAAGAATATCATGACCCAGAGGAGGTTAATGATACAGAAGCAGAGGATCAGACTCAAGTTCAGCCATTGCGGAGGAGTGAAAGGTTGAAGAATAGGATGCCAGAAACAGAAACTCAAGAAGAAACTCAAGAAGAGGTTCAGCCTCTGCGAAGAAGCACTAGGGAGAGAAAGGATCCTTCCAACTGGGTAAACACGAGAGTGTACTACAATGCCCAGGCTGTGAAGCATCCTTCTCAAGCTGTGTGTTCCTTTGCAGAGTATCCAGAAGAACACATGGTGTTTATGTGTAATCTGGATGAAAGTGACATTCCAAGATCCTATGAGGAAGCTATGAAGGACAAGGAATGGAGAGAGTCAGTGGGCAGTGAAAGGGATGCAATGATCAAGAATGACACTTGGTATGAGAGTGAACTACCGGAAGGGAAGAAGGCTGTGACTAGTAGATGGATCTTCACAATCAAGTATCTGGCAAATGGAAAGGTTGATAGGAAGAAGACCAGATTGGTAGCAAGAGGGTTTACACAAACCTATGGAGAAGATTACATTGACACATTTGCTCCTGTTGCCAAGCTACATACAGTTCGAATCATCCTATCAGTTGCAACCAATTTGGAGTGGGATTTGTGGCAGATGGATGTGAAGAATGCTTTCTTGCAAGGAGAGCTTGAGGATGAAGTATATATGCATCCTCCTCCTGGTTTTGAGTATCTAGTAAAGCCAGGAAATGTTTTGAGATTGAAGAAGGCTATATATGGGCTGAAACAATCACCAAGGGCATGGTATAGGAAGCTAAGCACTACTCTGAATGGAAGAGGCTTCAGGAAGTCTGAATTAGACCATACTCTCTTCACCTTAACAGGACCTTCAGGGATCATTGTTATTCTGGTGTACGTGGATGATCTGATCATCACAGGGAATGATAAGGCAGGGATTCAAGCCACTAAAGACTTTCTCAAGTCTGTGTTTGATATCAAGGACTTGGGGGAGATGAAGTACTTCTTGGGTATTGAGATATGCAGATCTAAGGAGGGTCTGTTCATGAATCAGAGGAAGTATACTCTAGATATGGTAAAGGGAGCTGGCGTGCTTGGAGGAAAGACAGCCAAGACACCTCTTGAAGAGGGGTACAAGGTTTTACTTGAGGGGGAGATTGAAGAAAAACAACTGTTTGAGGATGCTAAACTTTACAGGAAGATGGTTGGGAAAACTGATATACTTGACTATCACAAGACCAGATATATGCTTTGCAGTGAATCAAGTAAGTCAGCATATGGAGGCTCCAAAGGTCCATCACTGGAAAATGGTTGATAGGATACTGAGGTACTTGAGTGGAACTCCTGGACAAGGAGTTTGGATGGGATGTAATGGCAGTACAGAAGTAGTTGGGTATTGTGATGCTGATTGGGCAGGAGATAGAGTGGATAGGAAATCAACTACTGGGTATTGTACATTCGTTGGAGGAAACCTGGTTACTTGGAAGAGTATGAAGCAAAAGGTTATCTCCTGCTCAAGTGCTGAGGCGGAGTATAGAGCTATGTTGAAGCTGACAAATGAGCTGGTATGGATGAAAGGTATTCTCAAGCATCTGGAGATTGAACACACCTCTCCTATGACAATACATTGTGATAATCAAGCAGCAATTCATATTGCATCTAACTCAGTCTTCCATGAGAGAACTAAGCACATAGAAGTTGATTGTCATAAGGTGAGGCAGATGATTGTCTCAGGAGTGACATTGCCATGCTATACAAGGAGCGAGGATCAACTTGCGGATATGTTCACCAAGGCTGCGAGATTAAAGACAATGGAGTCCATCCTTTCAAGGTTGGGACTCATTGATCTTACTCCAAACAACTGATCCCCTCGTCATGAGGTCTTTACTCTTTTCCTTATCAAGGTTTTATCCCTAAAGAAGGTTTTCTTTGGTAAGGTTTTTAATGAGGAAGATCTCATGGCATTCCAAGCTTGACTTGTTCCACATGGTCAAGCTTGAGGGGGAGTGTTGAAATAAGTGAGTACATGAAGACATTAATACCAAGAAGAGATCAAGAGAAGAGAGGAAGAAGACTTGAAGAAGACTCAGGCAGTTTGAAATTCAAAAACTAGATCTGCTGGAAAACAGCTGTCATGCACTTATGTTTCTCTCTCTCTCTCTCTTCTATCTGTCTTTAAAACTCTTGTAAAGCCACGAAAATGAGAATAAGAAGCTGAGTATTCTCTCCATTCTCTCTATTCTCTTTATTCTCCCTATTCTCTGTTTTTTTTTCTCTAAAGATTTCACTAGTAGCCTCTTGATCAACCCTCTATCCATCCCCTTCAAGTGATCCATGGAGAACAAGCCTATCCAGGCCGCACCAGAACTTGGTGAAATGGACTCGAATAGATGATCTTCAGAACTGATCTATGGGTTGACCAGAACTTGTGTAGAATGCCAAGAGATCGTATGGTTTACCCACACAAACAATGATCTAATGGCGATTAAGCCTTGCAGAGAACCAACTCCTAGGCAAACAATGTTCAAAGATGAACAAAGGAATCACAGTTTGAAAGAGAGGATTTGATAACAAAAGTGATTGATTTTTATTCAGAATCGACACAGAGTATTTGTAGGAGAAGAAGGAATACAAAGCACTCTAAGGACTTGTGGAAAACAAGAAAGAAATCATAAAAACTAGAGTAGACCAAAGACTGAGTATGTGAAGAGTTTGGTTGGCTCTTTGACTTCATTTTCGACTGCGCTTGATTCTGGATCAGAATAAACCAAGCAAGAAATGGCTTTCTTCAGCCTTTGGGTCTGTGATCTCGTGACTGGGCCCTTAGAGAATAGAAATGGGTCTTGGTCTTCTTGGATCAATGGTTTGGCAAGAAAAGATGGGTCTGATCCATCCTTGGCCCAAAATGGTTGAAATTGGCTGGTCCATTTTGGTGGTTAGGCTGCGTTTCAGCTTGTCCAAAACCAGCTGGAGTGTCACTCTTAATCAGCTCAGCTCCTGGTAGTGAAGTATCACTGAGCTGGTTCAGCTCATCCACACTCTCATCCAGTTCATTCAGCTCAGCTCTTGGTAGTGAAGTATCACTGAGCTGGTTCAGCTCGTCCACACTCTCATCCAGCTCGTCCACACTCTCATCCAGCTCAATCAGCTCATCCAAACGCGTCTGGCTCCCCTTAGATAGCCTGTTCTGGTCCAATTCAGCTCCTGGTCTAGCCATGGTTGCATCACTGATCCTAGTGTGTGTGGTCTGATTCTTGCTGGAGTTTGAGTGATGTTTCAGGTACACAAGTGTTGTCTCTCTCCATCATCAAATCAAGACAAAGAAGAAGACTTTGCCCATGAGTTCAGAGCCTACAGAGTCTGTATATTCCTTACCATGGAAAGATCACTTTTGTGTAGAGAACCGGTTGAATTAAGCGCAGCCTGTTTGGGTGTTGAGCTCCTGGTTCAAAAGACTTACAAGAGGCAGTGGAGAAGAGATTAAGGGAGGAACCGGTTGACTTAAGCGCAGTTGTAGGGGTGATGCGCTCCTGGTTTCAAAATTCAATGTTGCTCACTTCCAAGCTTGGTCCTTCACTTATTCTCTCTGGATCAAGCTTGAGGAGGGGTAATGATGAGCATTTATGAAGGTCCAAGTCTTCCATTTCCTCACTTCAGATCAGAAGTGAGAGTATGCAAGTGGTGGAATTCACCCTTGCAAGATTTCTCATCAGCCGGATCATAGAAACATCAGCAAGGACAGTAACAACTTGGTGTTAGAACAGATGGCCATCAGAGACTACTTGGCAAGAAGATCAAGTGGAGAGGCAAGCTGATTGGAATACTATGAATCAGCCCAAGGCTTGGGAGTTAGAACAGTTACCTTCTGGTTGGGAAGCTATGGATCAGCTTCTATATGGAGTTAGAACAGTTACCTTCAGTTGGGAAGCTATGAATCAGCCCATAGCATGTGTGCTTGTACCTGGTTGATAAAGCTTCAAGAAGAGGCTTGAATGGTGATTTCAAAGTACCTACTGGCTCATGAGAAAAGACAGGCTTTGACTCAATCCCTAAATGGAGGCAAGAAGCCAGAAGAAAGGGGGAGACAAGCTTTGATTATAACAAGAAGCTCAAGGCTGATTTCAGTATGTAGCAAGTGGCACTTAATCTGAATGTGAAGCAAGGGTGCCAGATTGCCATCGAAGAAAGGCCATGATCCAGGGTTTGTGAGTCCCTCAACATGATCATAAGGCTCATAAACCCACTGCCCAATCCCCAGGCTGAAGTAGTTGCACTCTTTTTCCCTAAGTATGGTTTTATCCCAAGAGGTTTTCCATACTTAGGTTTTTAATGAGGCAAGTACTCTCAGTTCCAAGCTTGCCCAAGGATCTCCTGTGGTCAAGCTTGAGGGGGAGTGTTAGAATGAAGAAGGAATAGCCCAAGGAAACAAGTTATTGAGGATTCAAGGCGAATAGAAGAAAATATGCTTTGCAAACTTGAAAATTAAGCTTGTCCGTACAAACTTGATCCACAAGTAACCAAGCTGACCTAACCTACCTTGCAAGGCAGGAAAGGAGTGGGAAGGCTAAATGAGACGTTGGCAGCCTCTCTTAAGTCAAGAAAATCAGTTTTAATTTAAATAAGATAGGCTGGTTTGAATTGGAGTGAGAAGGTCACATGTGCTGCATTGGAGGTTGAAGACAGCTGTCACTTTCACTCCATGGAGACCACACCAAGACCTGTCACATTCTCTCCAACTCTGAATGTGCCATCCTTGGCCTCTACTAAAGAAGGACTCAGTTTATATTAAGGAAAGAACATCACATGTGCATAAGAGAGTGTAGCTTACCTGTCACTATCATCAATGGGAGACTGCACCACCATCTCTCCTCCTGTCCATTTCTCCTCATTTGGACGTGCCATTCCTTGTCTGTATCCTCCTTGGCTGCTTCTCATTTCCTTACAGAATTATTTGTTTAATAGAACCTATATTTAGTCATTGTTTATTGTTAGCATTTGCCTATTTAAAGGCTGGTTGTAACCTAAGGCAAACTAAGTGAGAATTAAGTTTCTCCTTCACTTATTCTCTCTATTCTCTTACTCTCTGGTTTCTTTACACTCTCATACTCAGTCTCACACGACCTATTCTCATTCTCCATCAATCTCCCTTGGTCTTCACTTATACTTCACTAATCTTACTCATTCTCTTCTCTTGACTACAAACTGATTCTCTCTACCATTCTCTTTTTTACTTACGACCAGAATCATCCATACACCATATTATCTTCATTTCTCTCTATTCTCACAGTGCATGGTGATGGGTGTTGTAGTCTCAATCCCCAAGTCTCTTAGCAGGTTCCTGATCCAGGTAAGCTCACTAGTAAGCTTTCTCATTGCTCTATATTCTGCTTCAGCACTTGAGCATGATACTATCTTCTGCTTCTTGCTCTTCCAGGTGACTAAGTTGCCTCCAATAAAGGTACAATATCCTGTTGTAGACCTCCTGTCCACTCTATCACCAGCCCAATCTGCATCACAGTATCCCACAATCTCTGTGCTTCTATTGCAAGCCATCCACACACCTTGACCAGGAGCTTCTCTCAAGTATCTCAAGATCCTTTCCACCATATTCCAGTGATGAACTTTAGGTGTTTGCATGTGTTGACTGACTTGGTTCACAGCAAAACACACATCTGGTCTAGGAATGGTCAGGTATATGAGCTTGCCCACCATCCTCCTATACTTCTTAACATCTTCAAATGGAGTATCCTCATACTCCCCCTCTCGCAGTACCTTGTAGCCTTCCTCCAATGGTGTCTTGGCCTGTCTTCCTCCAAGGTTTCCTGCCTCATTTAAAAGATCAAGTGTGTACTTCCTTTGGGATAGGAAGAGCCCCTCTTTAGAGCGGCATATCTCAATCCCTAGGAAGTACTTCAACTCTCCCAAATCCTTTATATCAAATGCAGATTTAAGAAAAGTCTTAGTTGAGAGAATACCTTCCTTGTCACTACCAGTGATGATAATGTCATCAACATAAATGAGAATGACAATAATCCCTAGCTTGCTGGTCAGTGTGAAAAGAGTGTGATCTGCCTCTGATTTAACAAATCCTCTTCCATTTAGTGTTGAAGCTCAGCTTATGGTACCAGGCTCTTGAAGACTGCTTCTAGCCATAGATAGCCTTCTTTAATCTCAATACATTTCCTGGTTTGACCATGCTTTCTAGACCAGGTGGTGGTCGCATGTACACTTCATCTTCTAACTCACCTTGAAGGAAAGCATTCTTGACATCCATTTGCCATAAATCCCATTCCAAGTTGACTGCCAATGAAAGGACAATCCTTATGGTGTGAAGCTTGGCCACTGGTGCAAATGTATCAAGGGAGTCTTCTCCATAAACCTGATTAAATCCTCTTGCAACTAGTCTTGTCTTTTTCCTTTCTGGTTTTCCATTTGCTAGATACTTGATTGTGAAGATCAGGCGACTTGTCACAGCTTTCTTGCCTTTGGGGAGCTCAGCTTCATACCAAGTGTCATTCTTAATCATAGCATTGATCTCATCTCCAACTGAGTTTTTCCATTCTTCATCCTCCATTGCTTCTTCATAAGATCTTGGGATATATTCTTGGTCCAACTCCCCAATGAAAGCTTGATGTTCTTCTGGATACTGAGCTAGAGAACATACTGCACTAATTGGATGAGCTACTGCTTCTGCATTAAAGTACACTCTTGTGTTGATCCAGTTTGATGCTGGTCTCTTGATCCTTGTACTCCTTCTCAAAGGCTGTATCTGATCAGATTCTTCCTCCTCATCTAATTGGGTTACATCTTCTGGTTGAATTTCAGTAACTGATGGCATCTCATCTTGATCATGAGCTACTGAATCTTCAGATTGGTGTGCCTGTTCCTCAGGCTGAGTTGTTTCATTGCCCCCCTCATGATCAGGATGAGTGACTTCAATGTTCTCCTCATGTTCAGTAGTATGATGAACTGGTGCCTTCTTGATTCCATCAGGGTCGTTTGGTAAGTTGATGCCAAGGTTCTCTAAGATTACTCTCAAGTTGTTGGCCCTATCTGAGGAAGACTGAGAGAGGTCTTTGAGATCATCCCAACTTCTCTCATCATAGTGACCTCTAGACTCCACAAACTTAACATCCCTGGAGATCAGAACCTTTCTTGTCTCTCGTACATAGCACTTGTAGCCTTTCTGAGTTGGAGAGTATCCAATAAACATGGCCTTTGTGCTTTTAGCCTCTAGCTTGTTCCTCAGTTCAACTGGAATTAAAACAAAACACACACCCAAACACACGCAAATGGTCTATAGATGGTCTACTTTTGTTGAGTACCTCATAAGGTGATATATCACTGAGCACTTTTGTAGGAATCCTGTTGATTAAGTAAGCGGCAGTCACAACTGCATCACCCCAAAAATGTTTAGGAACATTCATATGGAACATCATGCTTCTGGCCACCTCCATTAGATGTCGATTTTTCCTCTCAGCCACACCATTTTGTTGAGGTGTGTAGGGACAACTAGTTTGATGGATGATGCCTTGTGCTGCAAGGTGTTGCTTGAAGATTGTGCTTGTGTATTCTCCTCCATTATCTGATCTAAATATTTTGATCTTGGCATGAAAGTGGTTAGCAATATAGCTTTGAAAATTTTTAAATTCTTCTAGCACCCTATCCTTAGATTTCAACAAGGTTAACCATGTGTACTTAGATTTTTCATCTATAAAAGTCACAAAGTACTTATGTTGTTCTCTAGATGCACAAGGGGCTGTCCAAACATCAGAATGAATAAGATCAAAGCAATTATCATAGATAGTCATTGATTTAGGAAACACAGACCTGCAATGTTTTCCTAGAATACAAGCTTCACAATCACTTTTAAAAGAAACACTAGGCAACATGATGTTCAAGGCGCGAGAATGAGGGTGTCCTAATCTAGCATGCCATATTACTTCTTTAGGTAATTCAGAAACAGAGTTTAAAGCACAAGATAAATCAGAATCTAGCAGGGTGTCCTCAAGGAAGTACAAGTCTCCCTTGGTTCCACCTTTGCCAAGCAACTTACTAGTCTCAATATCCTGAAAATAGACTTCATTAAGGGTGAAAGTAACATGACAATTTAAATCAGTAGTGGCCTTTCTAACAGACAGAAGGTTAGAAGCAAAGGTTGGCATATAGAAAGCTTTAGACACCTTATCAAACAGTTTTAAATCACCTACACCTTTTATAGGAACTCTATCACCATTAGCTATCATAACATTTCCTAGAATTGGTTTTATATTAGTAATCAAGTTTGAATCACTAATCATATGGTGTGATGCACCTGAGTCTATAACTAATGGTCTAGTACTGCCTAATCCATTCATTGCAATACCAGCAGTGTATGAAGCATTAAGAGAGATACCAAGAGTGTTAAGGTTACCAGAGTTCTCCTTTAATGCCTTGATGAGAGCATCCAAGTCAGACCTCTTAATGTTCTCATCATGGTTGGAGGTTGTCGCCATGGCCTTTCCCATACCAGTGTTAGAGCACATTGAGGAGCATCTGGAAGGAGTCACTGGTTCAGCACCTTCAGTTGAGAAGTGACCTCTAGCATCTTGGTACTGGTTCCGTGGCTCCCTGAACTTTTTTGGTTTCAAGTGGGGATGAAGTATCCAGCACTTATCCTTCATGTGGCCCTTCTTCTTACAGTGATCACACGTCAAGACTCTCCTATCATCTTGTTTGTAAACTCGTTTGTTTGCTACTGGTTCTTCAGCTTGGTTACTCATAACCAACACTTCTTTGCCTCCAAATAGGCCAAGGGATCCTTGCTCCTTCTGAATCTGAGCACACACTTCTTCAAGGCTTGGTAGTTTTTCTGCCCTCAGTATGTGCTTGATTAGATCATTGTAGGTTGGATTCAGGGTGAGGAGCAACCCAAACACCTTATCCTGCTCTCTCCTCTCATTCAAAACAGAGGGTTCTATGGTATGTGGTCTGAGCATCTCCAGCTCTGCCCACAGCGACCTAAACTTCCGAAAATGGACTGTAAAATCCATGTCTTCTTGGCTGAGGGAGTTTATAGCTTTCATTACTTCAAAAACTCGAGTAAGGTTTGATATATTACCATATACCTTATACAGAGTTTCCCACAAATCTTTGGAGCTTTCACAGTAGGAATAAGCTTCCAAAATGGCTGGATCTAGAGAGTTTTGGATGAGAGACAGCACCATGAGATCCTCCTGAACCCATTTGCCTTCATTAACCACCATCATCTCCTTTCCATCCTCTCCTTGGACAGTTTGTTTTGGAGATTCTCCACTTGAGACATGACTCCATAAACCTCTTCCTCCAAGGGCAGTCTTCACCAATCTCGACCATAGAAGGTAGTTAACTCCCTTCAAAGTTACTGGAATGGTCACAGGTTTAGAGTTCTCCATCTTCTCTTGCTATTAGCTTCTGGGTAATAGAGTAAGAGTTGAAATGATTCTAACCAGAGAGTATGAACTTGAAAAAGAAAGTAGAATAAAAAGCTTTGCGGAAGTAGAATAGGTTTCAAGAGCTTTGAGGCTCTGATACCATGAGAGTTTAGAGAGAATTATAGAAAAATTCGACCAAGAACTCCAGAAACCAGCTCAAGAACATGAAGAACAACAAGAGAGAAGAGACATTTCGTGGGAGAGAGAGAGAGAGAGAGAGAAATAGAGAAGTGAATTATTATTATTCAACTTGCTTGTTTAGGTTCCTGGAACCAGCATATAAATAGAGTAGACAAATATCTAGGATAATACTAAACAAAGGGAAATCCAGAATAAGAATAAACAATGTAGGAACAGTCCAACTGTCTTGGCAGGACCACCAGACTGAACCAGCAGGACCACCAGACTGAAAGTGACCTCTCCCAACAGTTGTCTGGGCAATTTGAATTTAGTTCCACATGTGATCCAGCTTCCCCAACGTTCCTCTTGTTCAGGCAAGCTCAGATAAGTCTTCTTGGTTTATTTTCGTCCAACTCTCCACTTCCTTTGCTTGCAAGTCACGTTGGATCACTTAGGTTGTACGGACAGCCTTGACTTCCAAGTTATCTTGAATCCTTGTTTAATCCGAACCACTTGATTTCCTTTTGCTTCTTATTGCTTCATCTCAACACCCTCCCCTTAAGCTCACATGTGATCCAGTTTGAATTCAAACTGGAACCTTTGGCGCCAACTCCTTCTCTTCTTTTCTTGGCCGACATAAATCTCACCTGGGATATGCACATTGGTCTTGATTCTTTTGCACAAACTTTGCACCAAAGATTATCTTCAACCCTTGATTTGCACATTGATCTTTGGGTGTTTTGAGGCTGACCCGAACTTTGCACTTCATTATCTTTCTTGTGCAAATCTTGTGCAAAATAATCTTTTTGTACAAACTTTGCACATGATTATTTTTGCACAATCTTTGCACAAGTGACCTTCCTTCTCAGTTGGTGCTTCTTCCTTCTTCATTCCAACAACTACACACCATAAAGACACTCAACAAACTTCTAGAGAGAGAGAGAGCCGTCAAGAGAGAACATAAGACTTGATAATAGATTGCTTGAGTACAATAGGGTTTGCGGAAACCCTTAAATAAAAAGAAACCAGAGAACAAGCTCTCTAGGGTTTCGGAAACATAACATAAAAACTATAGTTTAAAAGATAACATAAGCTAAAGATAAATGGATTTCTAGTAGTCTTGGGCCAAGATAAGGCCTAGGTGATTTGAAAGACAAGTCGTGGCCTCGTTAAAAACCTTCCTCGGAAAACCTCGTGGGACAAAACCAAAAGCAAGGAAAAGAGCACACACCAAATGTCTTGCCTAAACATTAGCTCAGCTTGATGTAGAGATAGCTTGAATGGTGATCAAGATATCTCGGATCAAACCTTGTCCAAGACTTTCTTCTTGTTGTGGATGTGAAGTGAGTAATCCTACAACAGTCTCCTTAAGTTTCTTGGCTCTGGAACGGGTCATGGGGCCTTCTGGAATGGTCAAAGCATCATCACCAGGCTGCTGGTGCATTGTGGCATCATGTGGCTCGTCTAAGCCCTCTTTGCTCTCTTTAGTAATCTGGTCCACGATCACATCACAAGGGAAGCTTTTAGTAGCAAGAAGGCTCCTAAGCTCGACCTAAAGCACTTTAAACTTGACCAAAATACATTTTGGTCTTGTGCAAAATCAGGGTTAGGTTGTACGGATGGACCTGGTCCGTAAAACTCAAGGTCCGTACAACAATGGTGGTGTAAGACCCGATCTGGCCTTCCAGGCCGCGGTCAAGCCTCACGTCGCTCGGTCCTCTTCCAGACCGAACCTCTAAATTTTTCGCCCTTTATCTTTATTATCGCCCATAGGCAAGGGCTAACTTAGATCTTAGCTCAAGACTACCTGAGTCATTCCCTAGCTTAGATCAGTTCAACTCATACGCAGCGGATTATACTTCATTAACCATTGGTCTAAAACCAATCTAACACTTGTCTGGTCGAACCACCTCAGCCCTTGGTTAGTATTACAACTACCTTTTAGCTTAGAGATCTATTCTGAACCCAAAACAAGTCATATGATACTGAGGTTCCATTCCCCTAAACCGTTCTACCAGCATCCTAGCAAGTCACTACTTTATCCAAGTAATTGCTAAGTCATACCTTTGCCACATCCACGGAGCTTGTTAGCTCATCAGTCCAGCTGAATTGGTTAGCTCATCCTCTTAGATGACTTAGCTAGCTCATCCAGCTCCTTGAGCCAACTCACCTAAGCTAGCTAGAACCGAGCTAAGGCCAGCTGCCTCAGCTTTCCAGCAACCAGCTGCCTCACCTAAACGGAACAAGCAACCAGCTTGTGAGAAGAGTGGTATGAGCCGCAAGAAAAGAAGACTTAGAAAGCTTTCCATGGCCAAGAGAGCTAAGGGAAAGTTTGGGAAGACAAGCATACATCTTGATGGTATAGAAAAGCACCTAAAGATACTGGTCAAGGAAGTGACGCAGCAAATGGTCAGAGGAGAATGCTCCTATTCAGCTTACATGGGTGAGTCATTAGGAGAAAGATTGGGATCCAGTGAACCAGAGATATCAAGAGCTGATCGTCCCATTACAAGGAAAGATTGGGAGACATTTATGGAGCATATTCAAGCTCTGATTACTACAAGGAAGCAAAGGAGACACCCTAGTGATGGTGGAGAGGCTACTAAGCCTATTATAGTTGATTCCGGAGCAACTCATCACATGATTTGTGATAGGAGTTTGATGAGTGATATTAAAGCCACCACAGGGTCTGTCAGTATAGCTAATGGTGATCAGATTCCAATAGAGGGGATAGGCAATCTGAAGTTGTTTGAAAAGGATTCAGCTGCCTTCTATCTACCTCGGTTCACATCCAATCTTATATCTGTGAAGAAAGCAACTGTGGATCTCAATTGCCAAGTTGTATTCAGGCCAAATGAAGTAGAGTTTCAAGACTTGGAGTCTGGACAAGTCATTGGCCGAGGAAACAGCAGAAATGAGCTCTACCATCTCCAAACGACTAAGCTTTCTAAACCCTTTGACTCTGTTTGTTTATGTAGTGCTACTGATAGTATTGATAGCATTACTTGGCTTGCTAGATTGGGTCACCCTCATAGTCGTGCAATTGAACTGATCTTACCTACTTTATCATTCAATCATTTGGAGTGTGAAGCTTGTATCTTAGGAAAGCATTGTAGGACTGTCTTTCCAACATCAGAGACTATATATGAGAACTGCTTTGATCTAGTACACTCTGATGTGTGGACATCTCCATGTGTGTCTAGGGATAATCAGAAGTATTTTGTGACTTTTATTGATGAGAAGTCTAAGTATACTTGGATCACATTGCTTCCATCTAAGGATAAAGTGCTAGATGCCTTTGTAAACTTCCAAGCATATGTTACTAATCATTACAATGCTACTGTGAAGGTTCTAAGGTCAGACAATGGGGGAGAATACACTAGTCATGCCTTCAAGAATCACTTAGCCAAGCATGGGATAATACATCAGACGAGTTGTCCTTACACACCACAGCAGAATGGAGTTGCTGAGAGGAAGAATAGGCATCTGATGGAGGTTGCTAGATCCATGATGTACCATGCTAATGTTCCTAGGCGGTTTTGGAGTGATGCAGTTCAGACTGCATGCTACCTTATCAACCGGATTCCAACCAAGATATTGAAGAACCTGTCTCCATATGAAGTGTTGAACAAAACCAAGCCATACATAGATCATTTGAGAGTGTTTGGGTGTCGATGCTATGTCTTGATTCCTGGAGAGCAGAGAAACAAGCTGGATGCAAAGAGTACTAAAGCTATGTTTATTGGTTATTCAGTAACTCAAAAGGGGTACAAGTGCTATGATCCAGCGACAAGGAGAGTGTTGGTATCCAGAGATGTGAAGTTCATGGAGGCAAAGGGGTATTATGAGGAAAAGAAATGGGAAGACTTAGAAGACATGTCTAAAGAACAACAGGATAAGGCATTGAATCTGAAGATCTTATTGGAGAAGCTTGGGGTAGACATGTCCCAAGATGAAGGGATAAGAAGGAGTAATCCTCCTTCTGATCAAGCTAGAGAAGCTGAAAGAACAACCCCTCTTGATCATGAGGGGGAGAAGAGTCTGAATCAGAAGTGCAGGAGCAGCACCAAGAGGATTCAGGTCATCATGATCAAGAGGTGACACATGAGGCTGAGAATTTGGATCAGTCTAGTGGAGAGGAGGTAAATGAGACACCCCCTCCAGAAGTTCAAGAAGTGGTTCAGCCTTTGCGGAGGAGCACAAGGGTTAGGAGGGATCCTTCCAACTGGGTAAACACGAGAGTGTACTACAATGCCCAGGCTGTGAAGCATCCTTCTCAAGTCGTGTGTTCCTTTGCAGAGTATCCAGAAGAACACAGGGTGTTTATGTGTAACTTGGATGAGAATGAGGTTCCAAGATCCTATGAAGAAGCCATGAATGATAAAGAATGGAGAGAGTCAGTGGGTAATGAAAGGGATGCAATGATCAGAAACGACACATGGTATGAGAGTGAACTACCTAAGGGGAAGAAGGCTGTGACTAGTAGATGGATCTTTACAATCAAATACCTTGCAAATGGGCAGATTGATAGGAAGAAGACCAGGTTGGTAGCAAGAGGCTTTACACAGACCTATGGGGAAGATTACAGTGAAACATTTGCTCCTGTAACTAAGCTTCACACAGTCCGGATTGTATTGTCTATTGCTACAAACCTAGAGTGGGATTTATGGCAGATGGATGTGAAGAATGCTTTCTTGCAAGGTGAACTTGAAGATGAGGTTTATATGCCGCCGCCCCCTGGTCTTGAGCATCTAGTGAAGCCAGGAAATGTGTTGAGATTGAAGAAAGCAATATATGGGTTAAAACAGTCACCTAGAGCCTGGTATGGAAAACTGAGTACAACTCTAAATGGGAGAGGGTTCAGGAAGTCTGAACTGGATCATACTCTTTTCACTCTGGTTACTCCATCAGGGATCATTGTGATATTGGTGTATGTGGTTGATTTGATCATCACAGGAAGTGATAAGGCTGGGATCAAAGCTACTAAGGAGTTTCTCAAGTCAGTGTTTGATATCAAAGATTTGGGAGAGATGAAGTATTTCTTGGGGATTGAGATATACAGATCTAAGGAGGGTTTGTTTATGTCTCAAAGGAAGTATACGATGGATATGTTGAAGGAGACTGATGTGCTTGGAGGAAAGATAGCCAAGACACCTCTTGAAGAAGGGCATAAGGTTCTACTTGAGGGGGAGATTGAAGAGAACCAGTTGTTTGAGGATGCTAAGCTATACAGGAAGATGGTTGGGAAGCTGATCTACTTGACTATCACAAGACCAGATTTATGTTTTGCAGTGAATCAAGTAAGTCAGCATATGCAGGATCCAAAGGTCTATCACTGGAAGATGGTTAATAGGTGATGAAACCCTTCCCACGGACTACACACTCTGAGGCTGGTGGTTTGGATAGTCTTGGACCAGAATGGCCAAGTGATGGACGTGTAGGATACACCAAGGGATGCGGAAGGTCCTTTGTGCTGATTTTCTCTTCAGCCATGAGCGTTGGCTCACAATTGGCTAAGAGAGGTTGCATCGGAGATCTCTCTCCTAACAACCCAATATAATGTTCATCAGGAACAAGGGATTCAACAAGATTAAAGAGAATGGTTTTTATTAAAAATGCTGAATGATTATTACTCAGGACGTGAAGCCCTTTATATAGTCTTACAATGTGTGAAAAACTAGAAAGAAAGTAGAAAACTAGGCAAAGACTTTGTGTAAAAACTAGAATTATCGAAAACAGCAATGAAGACTAAGACTATTGACCAGAATTGAGTTCTCCTTTGAATGACCCTTGGCATGCCACGACCAGGACTTTCTTGCTGACTCTATCTTGGTATTATTGATGAGAAAAAGGCCAGAAAGCTCTGATTATAAGGCTGGTCGAATTTTTCATGAAGCAGGCCCATAATGATCTTGTTATGAACTTCCCATGGGCTGAAACACTTCTTCCTGGGCCACTTGATCCAAAACAGCTTCAAATGGGTTCTTGGACTTGAAAGTCGTGGCTGGACCATCAGCAAGGGAGTTTGGATCCTTATCTTGGGCTTGGTTGCATAAAATGGCCTTGTCCATTTTGATCATTAGGCCACATTTCAGCTCAGTCCAAACCAGCTCTAGTGTCACTCTTTTTAGCTCAGCTTCAGCTCCTGGATCAGTGTCACTCTCGCTCACTTGATTATTCAGCTCATCATCACTCTTTTAAGCTGGTTTAGCTCGTCCTCATTCTTGTTTTCAGCTGGTATTCAACTCATCCAAGGTTGCATAGCTTATCACGATCTAAAACTTCATGGATCATACCAATAAGGCTCATAAACAACTCATTAAGCCAAGCTATGATCAGTTGCTTAGCTGGTTCGTGCCTTGCTCTACTTTCCTTAACATAGATGCTGTTCAGGGTTACATCAATAGGATACTGAGGTATTTGAGTGGCACGCCTGGACAAGGAGTTTGGATGGGATGCAATGGCAGTACAGAAGTAGTTGGGTATTGTGATGCTGATTGGGCAGGAGATAGAGTTGATAGGAAATCAACTACTGGGTATTGTACATTCATTGGAGGAAACCTGGTTACTTGGAAAAGTAAGAAGTAGAAGGTTATATCCTGTTCAAGTGCTGAGGCTGAGTATAGGGCTATGCTGAAGCTGACAAACGAGTTGGTATGGATCACGGGCATTCTGAAGCATCTGGAGATTGAACAGAACACCCTATGACAATGCATTGTGATAATCAAGCAGCAATTCACATTGCATCTAACTCAGTCTTCCATGAGAGAACAAAGCACATAGAAGTTGATTGTCATAAGGCGAGGCAAATGATTGTCTCAGGAGTGATATTGCCATGCTATACAAGAAGTGATGATCAACTTGCTGATGTGTTCACCAAGGCTGCGAGGCTAAAGACAATGGAGTCCATCCTTTCGAGGTTGGGACTCATTGATCTTACTCCAAACAACTGATCCCCTCGCCATGGGGTCTTTACTCTTTTCTTTATCAAAGTTTTATCCCTAAGAAGGGTTTTCTTTGGTAAGGTTTTTAATGAGGAAGATCTCATGGCATTCCAAGCTTGACTTGTTCCACATGGTCAAGCTTGAGGGGGAGTGTTGAAATGAGTGAGTACATGAAGAGAAGTGATGGGGAGTGTTGAGTTGAGGTATGCTGAGGAGTTAAGATATTATTTTGACATGAATAAGAAGAGATCTGAATAAGGATCATCTACATAGTCCTGTGATATAGTCGACTACATGACTCAACTACATAGTTCTGTGATATAGTCGACTACATGCCTCAACTACACATTTGCTCTTCCTTTTGTCTCTGGAAACCCTAGTTGCTCCTCTATTTGTATCACTTGTCGAGTATCAATAAAAAATAACAGAGTTTCAAGTCTCTCTCTCTATACTCTCTCTATTCTCTCTAATCTCTTATTCTCTCATACAAACAATCTGATCCTCTCTTAAACTCGTGCCTTTACACTCACTAAATCAAAAGTTAATATCTTTTGCAGGAGTATAGGGATGTTTTTCCAGAAGATAATCCAATTGGTTTGCCACGCATCAGAGGCATTGAGCACCAAATTGACTTTGTACCAGGAGCTTCACTCCCAAACCGTCCAGCATACAGGACCAATCCTGTTGAGACCAAGGAGCTTCAGAAATGTAAGAATGAGAGAATTATAGAGAGTTTATGTGAGTTTAATGAAGAACACAGCAAGAACATGAGAGAGAGAGATATTTCGTGAGAGAATAGAGAGAGAGAACCAGAATAAAGAGGAACTGATTACCTTGCTCATTTAGTTGGTCCAAGAGTTACATAAATAGACACAAGAGAAGACAATAAGAAATGAATAAACAAATTAACTCTGGATGGTCTCTGGTATGGGTCAGGGCACGTTCAGCTTGGACAGAAAGGGACAGCTCCCTTCTCTCTCTCTTCCTTGGCCAAACATGTGACTTTGGTTTGTCACCACACTCCAACGGCTCCAGCCACTTGTTTCCCCTTATTTAATTTATTCATAGCCTAAGGAGACCAGAAGAAGTTATTTAAATTCGTCCTCAACCCTAACTTGCCTTCCAAGCCACTCTTAGGTCAAGCTGTACGGACAGACTTGCCTCCCAAGCTAACTTGAACTTCTGCCTTTCCCTATTTATTCTTGCTTCATCTCAACACTCCCCCTCAAGCTTGACCATGTGGAACAAGTCAAGCTTGGAAGCTATGAAGCATTCCCTCATTAAAACCTTAACTAGGTAAAACCCAATGGGAGAAAACCCAAGTCAAGGAAAAAGAGTAGAATACTTCATAGAGGAGAGATCAGTGAGATGAGAGATCCATGAGTCCAAGTTTTGAATGGATGAACTCACAGACCTTTGTGCTTGCTGCCTTGGTGAAGATGTCAGCTAGTTGATCTTCACTTCTAGTGTAGCAAGGCAATATAATCTTCTGCTCCACAGCTTGTCTAACCTTGTGACAATCCACTTCAATGTGTTTGGTCCTCTCATGAAACACATTGTTGGATGCTATGTGAATTGCGGCTTGATTATCACAGTGCATGGTGATTGGAGTTGTGGTCTCAATTCCCAAGTCTCTAAGTAGATTCCTGATCCAAATGAGCTCACTTGTAAGCTTCCTCATAGCCCTATATTCAGCTTCTGCACTTGAACATGACACAATCTTCTGCTTCTTGCTTTTCCAAGTTACTAAGTTGCCACCAATGAAAGTGCAATAGCCGGTTGTGGACTTCCTGTCCACTCTATCTCCAGCCCAATCTGCATCACAATATCCAACAATCTCAGTACTCTGGTTGCAGCCTAACCAAACTCCTTGTCCTGGTGCCTCTCTTAGGTATCTCAAGATCCTCTCCACCATGTTCCAATTATTAGAATGAAGAAGAAAATGCTAGTGATGGAGTTCACACTGGCATGTCTCAGGAAAAGGGGTGTAAATTCCTAACCATGAAGAATTTGACCATGAAACCAATTTCCCTACATTCTACACTCATCAAGGTCTCGCGGCGAATTGGAATCAGTCCAAAAAGAGTTGTGATTTGATCTAGAGTGGCTTGGAAGGCAAGGAAGCTGAGAGGCTTTCTCAGCTCGACCTGAGAACGCCTAAGAGAGCTTCTAGAAGGAGATTTGAAGTTCAAATGTGGATCTACAAGTTCAAATTCAAATTGGAGTTGTTGGGAGTGGTTATTACTATTCCTTTCATTTTTACCTTGTCTTCTTGTCTCCTTGTCCCCTTTCATGCAAGTTTAAACTCTATATATATGTTGTAACTTGATTCTGAATTAAGCAAGAAATAAGAGACAAGCTTATACAAAATTCTAGTATCTCCATCTCTTTACTAAGTGTTCTTCAAGTTCTTCACAATGTAGAGAGGTTGTGATACACGATTTAGGATCTGCCTAATGGCACAACATTGCTTGCCCATTCTACTCTAAAATCACCTCTAAACTCTTAATTAATCTTCTCTTACTCTAGCTTACTGATTCTATCTCTTTTTAGTCTTAAGCACACAAACTATAAGTGTTGTGTTACTTCACAAGGATAGATTCATACTAGAGATAGTTTAATTCTAGTTCTTTATCAAACTCACAGCCACTTTATCTTGTTAGATTCAGATGGTGTGTAGAGTGTTTTGCTGAGAGGATTCAATCATAAGTTGATTGTCTCTTCCTTGTAGTTGTGAGTTCTTGTTGTTGGTAGAAGGGAATTCAGTCGCAAGTTGACTGAATACTCTCTTGATATGAGACAAACACTCATGAATTCTAACATGGTATCAGAGCCTTGTTGCTCTTCTTGGGATGAACTCACTTCTTTTGTGTCTGTTTCTTCATCTGAAACTCTCTCTCTCTCTCTGACTCAAATTAGTTTCGAGGAGCTATGTGGCTAGGATTCAAAACTTGGACAGTAGAGAGTTTAGATGAGTTATGATTTCAAAATTTCAAAATCTAAGTGTTTACTCAAGATGCAAGTCTTTAAAAGTTTTTTTTAAAATCAATGACTCTCTCCTTGATCTCCTCATTGTTTAAGCTTTTGGATGAAAGAATAAAGTCTGTTCATACCAGCTTGAGGGAGGGAGAAAAGATTAAACTTGTGTCTTGAAAAACACTTGAAAAAAATCGATTTCAAAGATATGTGCGTTCTTTGAAAGGATTTTGAATTCTGAAAAATGTTTTGCATTGTGATTTCAAACTCTTTTATTCCTCTCCTCTTGTTTCTCTTAATAAGCTTGGGCTATTAAGTCTGTACAAATATATGCTTGAGGGAGGGAGAGTGATTAAAAGATTGTTTTGAGTTTGAATACTCTTGAAAATATTTTGGAAATTGATTTTTCTTATGAAAAGGTTGTGGAAAGTATTTTTTAAAATTCTGGAAAAGTACTTTAAAATTATTTTTGATAAGTTCTTGATGAATTCTTGGTTTATTAGAACCATTGTAAAAGGATTTAATTCCTTAGGAAATTGCTTTAAATTACTTTGCAAGATTTCTTTCAAAGAAAAGGTTTTCAAACCATTTGTGAAAAGGTTTTCTTCTCTTGGCCTTTATGGCCTTTGAAATTGGTTGATGGACAAAGAATTGTGTTCCATTCAACCCTTGTTCTTTCCTCCAGAAATCACCTTTGTGTGATCTAATCTCTTAATGAGTTATTTTTGTTGTTAAGGTTGCAGGAATCCCTTGAAAGGAACATGTCCTTGCATCCATGTAATGAAAGACTGGTTGAGAAGTCATTGCCTCTCCAGAATTGGTGATCAACCATGAACGCCTTAGAGCTGTGGTTTGATGTTTTGCTCAGCCATAGAGCCTTGAAGGTCATGGACTGAAGATGCTTCCGCTTATACTCTCCATCTCACCATTATCCACTACACTTTTGGTTACTTATACTCTCAGTCTTGTTATCATATTCTTACAATCTCTTTCTCTCATTTTACAATGATCATTCACTCTCTCTGGCACTCTTGGAACTTCCACAAGTGTGAGTGTGCCCTCACTAGGAAGTTCCACCACTGATTCTGTCTTTGATGTTCTAAGTTCACAGATTCAAATGACTGATATGATCATAGTCTCATTGAGGCATGAAGTTAAATGTATGGGCACAGAACATATCTGAAGTTAGAACCGATTTCCCCAGCTTGAAGAACCTGGTGTGAAGAGTCTGGTGGAAAGCGATGGATCAGCTTGACAGAAGGAGTATGTTGCCTGGAGGTGCAAGCGCATACTGAAGTTAGAACCAATGGAGACCTTTTGGGTGAAGTTGATGGATCAGCTCAGATGTGACTGGTTCTCTCCCAGTTTGATCATGGACCATGCCATAGATCATTCTACTAATACTCTGGTTACTCATTCTCTCACTCTCTTGTTACTCATTCACTTATTCACTGGTTACTTTTCTTAAATCATTGGGATCAGAATTGGTGAGTTATCAAGGTCTGATCCTAGTGTGTGTGGTCTAATTCTTTCTGGAGTTTGAGTGGTGTTTCAGGTACACAAGTGTTGTCTCTGTTCATCACCAGTCCAAGACAAAGAATAAGGACATTGTCCATGCTGATCAGAGCCTACACATGATGTATATTCCTGTGTCATTCAGAGCCTACATATGATGTACATTCCTGACCATGGAGAGATGTTTTGTGTGTGAAACCGGTTGAAGAAGCGCAGCCTGTTTGGGTGTTGAGCTCCTGGTTCAAAAGACTTACAAGAGGCAGTGGAGAAAAGACTAAGGGAGGAACCGGTTGACTTAAGCGCAGCTGTAGGGGTGATGCGCTCCTGGTTTCAATACTCAATGTGCTCACTTCCAAGCTTGATCCTTCACTTATTCTCTCCGGATCATGCTTGAGGAGGGGTAATGGTGAGCTATCCTGAAGGTCCAAGTCGTCCATTGCCTCACCTCAGATAATTTGGAGGATTCAAGTGTCCAAGAGACACTCCTCACCATTCATACCAACCATATGCAAGGGGAGTAACCATTTCAATCTATAAATATGAATTGATTGGTTTATATGCCTTGAGAATTGATGCAAGTGTTTATGCATTATGTAGAAGGTACTTGGAGTTCTCTATAGCAGAAGCTGGTAGACCATAACTCTCCTTGAAGATGGCAAGAAGTCACAAGAAAGAGGGAGACAACAAACCAGCTTGTAGAAGAGATGATCCAAGAAATGATGTGCGCAAGTTATGGAGTTCATACTTGCTGCTTAAGAAAGGCCTTGATCCAGAGTCTATGTGTCCAACCACACTGGTTCTAAGACATATAGAACTCATTGGCCAATCCCTAGGCTTTGTAGAAGTCCACTCTTTTTCCCTTAGAAAGTTTTGTCCCATGAGGTTTTCTTGCTAAGGTTTTTAATGAGGGAGCTTCTTCAAGGTTCCAAGCTTGCCCAAGGATCTCCTATGGTCAAGCTTGAGGGGGAGTATTAGAATGAAGAAGAAAATGCTAGTGATGGAGTTCACACTGGCATGTCTCAGGAAAAGGGCTGTAAATTCCTAACCATGAAGAATTTGACCATAAAACCAATTTCCCTACATTCTACACTCATCAAGGTCTCGCGGCGAATTGGAATCAGTCCAAAAAGAGTTATGGTTTGGAAGTTACACCAGTTACAAGTTGCAGGTGTTCTGCTGCCCGCTCAAGCAAGAGTGATTTGATCTAGAGTGGCTTGGAAGGCAAGGAAGCTGAGAGGCTTTCTCAGCTCAACCTGAGAACGCCTAAGAGAGCTTCTAGAAGGAGATTTGAAGTTCAAATGTGGATCTACAAGTTCAAATTCAAATTGGAGTTGTTGGGAGTGGTTATTACTATTCCTTTCATTTTTACCTTGTCTTCTTGTCTCCTTGTCCCCTTTCATGCAAGTTTAAACTCTATATATATGTTGTAACTTGATTCTGAATTAAGCAAGAAATAAGAGACAAGCTTATATAAAATTCTTGTATCTCCATCTCTTTACTAAGTGTTCTTCAAGTTCTTCACAATGTAGAGAGGTTGTGATACACGATTTAGGATGTGCCTAATGGCACATCATTGCTTGCCCATTCTACTCTAAAATCACCTCTAAACTCTTAATTAATCTTCTCTTACTCTAGCTTACTGATTCTATCTCTTTTTAGTCTTAAGCACACAAACTATAAGTGTTGTGTTACTTCACAAGGATAGATTCATACTAGAGATAGTTTAATTCTAGTTCTTGTATCAAACTCACAGCCACTTTTTCTTGTTAGATTCAGATGGTGTGTAGAGTGTTTTGCTGAGAGGATTCAATCATAAGTTGATTGTCTCTTCCTTGTAGTTGTGAGTTCTTGTTGTTGGTAGAAGGGAATTCAGTCGCAAGTTGACTGAATACTCTCTTGACATGAGACAAACACTCATGAATTCTAACACCAATGGTGTATCTTTGGTGCTTGCATATGTTGGCTGACTTGATTCACTGCAAAACACACGTCTGGCCTTGTGATGGTAAGATAGATGAGCTTTCCAACCATCCTCCTATATCTCTTGACATCTTCATATGGCTTGTTCTCTATCTCCCCCTCACGTAAGACTTTGTACCCATCTTCTAGTGGAGTCTTGGCTGCTCTTCCACCTAAGTCACCTGCCTCACTCAACAAATCAAGTGTGTACTTCCTTTGAGACAGAAACAGCCCCTCTTTAGATCGGCATATCTCAATCCCAAGGAAGTACTTTAACTCACCCAAGTCTTTGATATCAAATGATGATTTAAGAAAGACTTTAGTTGAGAGAATACCTTCTTTATCACTTCCAGTGATGATGATATCATCCACATATATAAGGATTACCACAATGCCTTGTGAGCTGGTGAGAGTGAAGAGAGTATGGTCAGCTTCTGATTTCACAAACCCTCTTCCATTGAGTGTGGTACTGAGCTTGTGGTACCAAGCCCTTGGTGATTGCTTCAACCCATAGATAGCCTTCTTGAGTCTAAGGACATTTCCTGGTTTGACTAGGTGTTCTAGGCCTGGAGGTGGCTTCATGTAGACTTCATCCTCAAGTTCTCCTTGCAAGAAAGCATTCTTCACATCCATTTGTGATGCGCCCCTAGGATGCTCTTTGGTTGATGGGAATGGATAATCCTTGCAAGAACGAATCAGAGACTCAAGTTCTTCAAGGCGTGTGGATTGAATGGTGACACAAGAGGGATGGGTGAGCTCTTGATACTCCTAGATGAACAAACCGGATATGACACACCGATTTAGACACCCTTAGGTCTCTGGATATTACACACCAGAACTCGACACACTTTCTAGAGAGAGAGAGCCGCCAAGGAGAAAGAATACTCGTTGATAAAAAGTTGGATGGGTTACAATAGGGTTTAGGAACCCTTTAAATAAAAGAAACCAGAGAACAGGCTCTCTAGGGTTTCGAAAATAAGAAAAAAGGAAAACTATAGTTTAAACATAACATAAGCTTAAAATGTAAATACTTCTACTGGTCTTGGGCCGAGAATAGAGCCTAAGTGATTTGTAAGACAAGTCGTGGCCTCGTTAAAAACCTTCCTCCGGAAAACCTCGTGGGACAAAACCAAAAGCAAGGAAAAGAGCACACACCAAATGTCTTGCCTAGACACTAACTCAGTTTGATGTAGAGATGGCTTGAATGGTGTTCAAGACATCTCGGATCAAACCTTGTCCAAGACCTTCTTCTTGTTGTGGATGTGAAGTGAGTAATCCAACAACATTCTCCTTAAGTTTCTTGACTCTGGAACGAGTCATGGGACCTTCTGGAATGGCTAGAGCATCATCACCAGGCTGCTGGTGCATTGTGGCTTCATGTGGCTCATCTAGACTCTCCTTGTTCTCCTTAGTGATCCGGTCCATGATCACATCATCCCCTCCCTCTTGAAAAGGATTTGTCCTCAAATCGGGTTCATCTACAGCAAAAGGAGCCAAGTCAGTGACATTGAAGCTATTTGATACATCGTACTTACCTTGGAGATCAAGTTTGTAGGCATTGTCATTGATCTTGTGGATGATCTCAAAAGGTCCATCAACCCTTGGCATCAGTTTGGACTTCCTCTCGTTGGGGAACCTATCCTTCCTCAGGTGCAACCAAACTTGGTCACCAACTTCAAAGGTCCTCACACGTCTCCCCTTGTTGGCTTGCTTCTCATAAAGCTTGGTTTTCTGCTCAATGTTTTGTCTAGCCTTCTCATGGATCCGTTGGACCATCTCTGCTTTCTTCTTGCCATCTAGACTGATCCTTTCACACTCAGGTAAAGGCATTAGATCCAAAGGAGAGGTGGGATTGAACCCATAAACAATCTCAAAAGGTGAATACTTAGAGGCAGAATGCATAGCATGATTGTATGCAAATTCACAGTGTGGTAAGTATTCTTCCCATGTCCTTAAGTTCTTTTTAATGAATGCACGCAGGAGTGTCCCTAAGGTTCTATTAACCACTTCAGTTTGTCCATCAGTTTGCGGGTGACAAGTAGTAGAAAACAACAGTTTAGTGCCTAGCTTAGACCAAAGTGTCTTCCAGAAGTAACTAAGAAACTTAGTATCCCTATCAGAAACTATAGTTCTAGGCATGCCATGCAAACGAACAACTTCTTTAAAGAACAAGTTAGCAACATGCAATGCATCATCAGTCTTATGACATGCTATGAAATGTGCCATCTTAGAGAACCTATCAACAACAACAAAGATTGAGTCCTTTCCGGTTCTAGTCCTAGGTAATCCAACAACAAAATCCATGGAAATGTCATTCCAGGGATGGTGTGGGATGGGTAAAGGAGTATACAAACCCTGGGATTGGACTTGGGACTTGGCATGCTTGCAAGTAGCACACCTCCCACAGATTCTCTCCACATCTCTCTTCATATGCGGCCAATAGAAGTGATCCTGCAAAACTTTTAAGGTCTTGGCAACCCCAAAGTGTCCCATTAGACTGCCCCCATGGGATTCCCTGACAAAGAGATCTCTCAAAGAGCAGTTAGGCACACACAATCTATTATCATAAAACAAATAGCCGTCTAGCCTGAAGTAATGTCCTGCAGCAAACTTCTCACAAGAAGCATAGGCTTCCTTGAAATCATGGTCAGTAACATACATATCTTTTATCTGCTCAAAACCAAGTAACTTAGCATCTAGAGTGGTCAAGAGAACATACCTCCGAGATAGTGCATCAGCAACTATGTTCTCCTTACCTTGTTTATACTTGATCACGTATGGGAAGGTCTCAATGAATTCAACCCACCTTGCGTGTCTCTTGCTAAGCTTACTCTGCCCTTTTAGATACTTTAGGGACTCATGATCAGTGTGTATGACAAACTCCTTGGGCCACAAGTAATGTTGCCACGTTTGTAATGCCCTCACCAAGGCATAGAGTTCTTTGTCATAGGTTGCATAGTTGAGAGTGGCTCCTCCAAGCTTCTCACTGAAGTAGGCTATAGGTTTCCTATCCTGCATCAATACAGCACCAATTCCAATTCCTGAGGCATCACATTCTATTTCAAACGTTTTAGTAAAGTCAGGAAGCATAAGAAGAGGTGATTGAGTAAGCTTCTCTTTTAGGTTTTGGAAAGCCCTCTCTTGTGCTTCTCCCCACTTGAATCCGACATCCTTCTTTATCACTTCAGTCAAGGGAGCTGCAATGGTGCTAAAGTCTCTCACAAATCGCCTATAGAACCCAGCAAGACCATGGAAACTCCTCACTTCTCCTACTGTGGTTGGACTCGGCCAGTCTTTGATGGCTTTGATCTTCTCCTCATCGACCTTAACTCCATCTGCACTTACAACAAAACCTAGGAAAACCAAGTTATCCGTGCAAAAGGTGCACTTCTTCAAGTTGGCATAAAGCTTTTCATTCCTTAAAACATTCAGGACAGCCCTAAGATGTTCTAGATGTTCTTCTAAGTTCTTGCTATATACTAAGATGTCATCAAAGTATACTACAACAGAAATGCCTATGAATGACCTAAGAACATGATTCATTAACCTCATGAATGTACTAGGTGCATTGGTTAATCCAAATGGCATAACTAACCACTCATATAATCCATGTTTAGTTTTGAATGCAGTTTTCCATTCATCTCCTTCTTTCATCCTAATCTGATGATAACCACTTTTCAAATCTATCTTAGAAAAGATGCAAGAACCATGTAATTCGTCAAGCATATCATCAAGTCTAGGGATAGGATGGCGATACTTCACTGTGATGTTGTTGATTGATCTACAATCAACACACATACGCCATGTACCATCCTTCTTAGGCACTAGGAGCACTGGTACAGCACATGGGCTCAAGCTCTCTCGGATATAGCCCTTCTCCATGAGTTCCTCTACTTGTCTTTGTAACTCCTTGGTCTCAACCGGATTGGTTCTGTATGCTGGACGGTTTGGAAGTGTAGATCCTGGAACAAAGTCTATCTGGTGCTCAATCCCTCTCAAAGGTGGTAAACCAATGGGATTGTCATCTGGAAATACATCTTGAAACTCCTGCAAAAGAGAAACCATTTCACTCGGATACACCGGTGTAGAATCTGTTAGGTCCAAAAGAGTTTCTTTAAACACAAGTAAGATAGCAGATTGTTGAGAGTAGAGAGTTCTTTTGATATCACCCATGTTAGCATAGAAGTTAGGCTGCTTAGTTCCAGCCGGATTTAGATCAATCTCCTTCTTCTTTTGGAGTTGAACCTGATCTTGTTGAACTTCCTTAGGTGTCAAGGGAACCAGAGTGGTCTTGCGTCCCTTGAACTCAAAGGAGTGCTTGTTGTTGAAGCCATCATGG
>CAJHQP010008151.1:0-28446 GCA_905132765.1 Moricandia arvensis
CGTAGCACGTAGGAAAATTAGGCATATTTCCGTTCTACTGTTATCGACCTTCAACTCAATTAGGTTATTCAGGTATTACGAGGTTAAAATTAGGAACTTGCAGACGCTCTTTCTGCTAAGGCTTTACATGTTGTAATGCTCAAACCACAGATTCAGAATAAGATCCTCTTTGTTCTCATTTTGTCTTTATTGATTCATCGTTATATTTTTATTCTTACTGTTTGGTTGCTTGACGTTTTTGGCTTAGCAGAAATTCGGGACCTTTGGGAAGGCTAGGTTTACCTTGCGTTACTAAATCAACGGAAATCGACAGTGCAAATTTCGGTTCCCACATTATCCAACTATGGCTTATCGCAGCTTTATTGAGATTGTTCCCAATGTTCTTCAGGTTGGATGTCGACGTTGTCATCTTACGAATTGATTAAGTTTGTGACGATTGGCGGCCCGATGGTCGACAGTCTATGAACTCCACGGGAATTACTTGTTTAAGGCCTGGATCTGAGCTTAACGCCAGGGCCGCTAACTCATCGGCCTGCACATTTACCATGCGAGGGATTCACGTGATAGCAAATTTTTAAAAATTATGGGTGAGATCCTGGACGAGTTTTAGGTATGAGTCCATCCTTTCATCTCAGCCTTTGTACTCGCCGCTGAATTGATTTGAGACAAGTTCAGAGTCGCAGTAGGCATGGATGTTGCGTATCTTGAGCCCATGAGCCAATTGTAGTTCAACAATAAGTGCTTTGTATTCGGCTTCATTATTTGAAGTGTGGAAAATTAGTCAGAACAACTGTTCTAACACTTCTTCAGTCCGTGATGTGAGCCGAACTCCGATTCATGAACCTTGTTTTGAAAGAAGAACCATCGTTTTGAAAGAAGAACCATCGACGTGAAGGGTCCAGTTCGAGTTTGGTTCTTGATTTTCCGTACCCTCCACAAGAAGTTATACCAAGAAATCGGCGAGTACTTATGATTTTGCACAAGTTCTTGTTCGACATTTGATATCGTATTCGCTCAACTCTACCACCCATATTCCTAGTCTTTCAGATTGACTGGGTTGATTCTAAATCGTTCAAAACGAGAATGTGGTGAGGATTATGATTGTGTGCAACTTGAAGTATGGCCTTAGCTTTCGAGCTGACATTACGACGACGAGTGCCAGCTTCTCCATTAGTGGATATCGTATCTCGGCACCTGCTAAAATTTAAATTACGTAAAAATTTGGTTTTTGCCTGCTGCGTTCTTCTTAGATTAGAGGAATAAGGGTTCTCCCTCAACGGGTTTCGCGAGAACCGGAGGGGTTGTCAGATAATTCTTCAGCTGTTTGTGAGAACCAAAATGTGCACTATCGGTTTCCGTAATCAGAGGAAAACAATTACTACCTTACTTTCTTTGAGGTCCGGATTCTCTGCGAAAGCCAACAATAAGGGTCCAAATAAAATGCGGAAAATATAGAAAGATAACAAAATGAAGTTAGAAAATGTAGATTCCTATTTTGTATTCGCATAAGAGCATTGAGATTATTACAACATCTTATAAAATCTTCTTTCGCTAGAGCTGTCGGCGAGTTTCTATGTCTAGCCACCTAAACCTTAGACCTACTTGAGTGGCAGCTAGATAACAAAACATGAAAAAGACACGAAAAAGTTTTTGATTGATTTTGGACTGAACCTTATGAAAGGCTGCCTACATACCCCTTTCGAGGATCAAGCCGAACGTAGTGCTGTTAATAGAGTAGAACAAGAGATTGAACTGCCTATGCGAGTTTGTCTAGTAATCGAGTGTCATTCATAGAAACCAAGCAAGTCGACAGTAAAGCCTGAGGTTTCTAAGTGCAGAGAGTTCTAAGAGCTCAAAACTCGTCTTTGTGCTCCTTGCCTTGGCTTCTCTTATATATGCCTCCAAGGTCAGTCACCTTTCCCTTTCTGCCCCCGATTGGAGTCTATCCCTTCGCGGAAATCTACCTTATCCTCTAGATCTTTCATGTTTATCTTGGAAACTTGACATTTATCTTCTTTTCCATTTATCTTTTGCGGAAATCATGTAAACTGTCATTGTAGTTTAGGCTCATTCTCGTCTAAAATCGTAAGCGGGCTTTTATCGTGTTTAGACCTTTTCGGGCCGTCTTTTAATTTATTGTTTTTACAATTTCCTTTAGAGAAATTGCCTTCCATACGATGTTGGTTTATATTCCGTTGGTTCTGGGAAATTGTAAAACTGCTTGTATAGTTAAGATAATAATGGCATTGAGTTAGCCGTTACCATTTGATATAACTGATTTGAAGTTTTACAAGAAAATAAGTCATTGCCGTTTTTATCGAAAAACTTCAACGGAAACTCCGATCAAGACGAAATAAGGATCAGTTTCAAACAAGACTTGAAGGAGAGAACGACAAGGAGGATATGAGACTTGATGATGGTCTTGTCACCAGTGCGCGACAAGACTAGATGACGGACTCATCGCCCGTGAGCGATGAGACGTGGTATGTGTCTCGTCACCTATGGGGGACGAGGCATGGTACGTGTCTTATTGCCCGTGGGTGACGAGACGTGGTACATGTCTTGTTTCCCGTGGGCGACAAGATGTGGTGCGTGTCTTGTTGCCCACGGGCGACGAGAATTGGAGATGATGTGGTTGCCTTATGAGACATCTGCACATGTCGGTTTCTCATATTATCGTCTTTTCATAGGAGGTTGTTTTACAAGACATCGATCTAGATTTATTACTTTGATTCTTCGAATCTTACGAGGTTTCAGTTCTCGCTTGCTTCTTTACTTCGAAGAGAGGAAACGTGTCCGTGGTGATTTCTAGACATTGAATCTGTCATGACCAATTTTGACCCAACATTTAGCCCCTCCCCCAGCTTGTGAGAATCGTTGTGATATTCTTGCGAGTTGTTAGGAATGTTAGGTACGTTAGGCAGAATTAATGGCTGAAATTCGAAGGGTGAAAATTAGATTCTTTATCTATAAGTATGTGGAATGAGTTTTCAAATTCTTTACTTGCTCACTTACACAAGACGCTTTCCTCATAAGAATAAAATGTGATAAGATTGGGGCTTCGCCTTACGTAGGCTACATATGTACCCTTGTTTAAGGGATCAAGTCTTTCGTAGTTCGTCTTGGACTTAGACTTCTTACGACCTTGTTTTCCAGTGAGACCTTTTCGGTCTAGTTATGTGTTGTGTTGAGATTTTCGAGCATGTTTCTGCCGATGGCATTTTGTGTCAGACGATTATCGTCCTCGAGACTAGCTTTGTAGGCTTTTTTTTGGATTTATGAAGTCGTGGGTTATCTCCTTTTCAAACGTATAGATTAGCCATACACGGAGATGAGAGAAAGAGTGTGAGTTCTCATCTCCTTTCTAACGCTCAACGCATCATTATACTTTTCATTGCGTAAGATGAGAATACTCGAAGGCTTTTAGTTTGCACTGTCTCATAAACGTACAAATATAAGCGAAGGGACATATTTTGGAATCTCGTATCGGTATGTTGATACTATGTTTTGAGATTTGTAAGACTAGTGTGATGGGTTTAGGGCAAGACTTAGGCTTAGTATATGTTCAGGGTTTGCGATGACCTTTTCGGCTTAAATCACCTGTTGCGGTTTCGACCTGCTTTCGTCTCAATATTGAAGTCTGCAAAAAAAATTCAGCTTATGTGACTTGCATCCATCGGGAACTGAGCATCTCTACAAAGACAATTTTGAAGTCGTTAGGAAGTTCTGTCCAACATTTTGAATTTCTTTTATAGCGTGCGATTATCCCTGTGTCGGATACCTGGGCGCCTCCCTCTATGGGGGGAGATGGCTAAGTCTGTATAGGACTTTGGAGTTCGTTTGTTGTGATCAGCAACAAACGAACTGGTAACTATTACCATTTGAGATTGAGCCTTCGTGATTTTAGAAGATGTTAGTGTATATGATTGTTTGAGTTACCGAGACAGAACTTTCATCTCGGAAGATATTTTACGTTGAAATCTGGTTCTTTGAGTGTTTGGGACGTCTTACGGCACTAAAGACTGGATTTTTCTTTCGACTAAAACTTTACGTTATGAGAACGTGTTAGAGGAGTTTTTCGCGTTTGACGTGAAGGTCCCGTTTGACCGTGTATCAAATTATTACATTGGTTTGTTTGCGGAATTTCGCAGCCGAAGGTTGTTTGTTTAGCAAATTAATAAAAAGCGTTTTCATTGAGAAGTTATCTTTCGTATGCCGCATGCGAGAGTTGGAACGAGAGGGGTCAAATTGTGATTAAGGTCCTTGCATATTCTATAATCCTTGCATCTTATTCATTATAACTTACTTACCAGGAAACCCTAGATCTATATTTCCTTATTTGAACCAGTTTAACTATTTAGCAAATTTCCTTTTTGGAATAAACCCTCGCTACAAACCCCCCTATTTATAGTTTACCTAGCTTAACCTTTAAGACCCAAAAATATATTGTGTGCCCTCAGTCCCGGTGGATTTTATCCTAAGTACTACAATTTGACCTCTCTTGGCAAGAGTATGTATAGGGTTAATTTGATAGATTGTCTGCTTAATTTTATACCTTAACCCGCACGCTGTCAAATTTGGTGCCGTTTCCGGGGAGCAAGGATCGCCATTAGATCTATTTTATAGGGTTTAGTCTAGGTTTTTCTTTTACTACAAGTTACTGATTATTTATTTTTCTTGTTTTTCAGGTGCATGCCTAGCAGTACCAGAAGCCAAAGAAACAAGGAATCACTCTTTTCAGACCCAGTTGCAGTCAAACGCTCAAACCGGAAACAAACACGACTAGCATCAATCGACAACAGCCCTCGACTGGCGATCGACACTCGCTCTTCAACATCAACTGACATCACCTCTTTGGCATTGATCGACGGTAACAACAGAAAGATGGTTGCGACACTAGTTCTGGTCAGAGACAAGAGAGGGGACATGTATGACCTCGAAGGTCATCTGCATAACGCAACAGGTCAGAAGATTGATGAGGAGGGAGTTGTGATCCCTGAACCAGAAGCATACGCTACAGTGGCTCAACCTGAAGCTGCCGCCCAAGCTGCTCAACGAACACTAGAGACTACAATCGTCTAGATCAGTTTTACGCTAATAGATCCGCCATTCGTCCTCCAGCTTTCCAGAGGAATTATTTTGAGATCAAACCGTCTTTCTTTGCACTTGTCGCGCATACACCCTACCACGGAATGCGACTCAAGCACCCTACGGATCATCTAGAGCGATTTGAGGATCTAGTTTCTGCTATCAAAGCCAATGGAGTCCCTGAGGACTATCTATTCTGTAAGCTCTTCAAGTACTCACTCGCTGGAGATGCTTTGCATTGGCTTAATCAGATACCACCAGGATCTTTGACATCGTGGATAGACATCAAGAACACATTCCTGCACAACTTCTTTGATGATGCACGAGCAGAAGACTTAAGAAGCAGGATTGCCACATTAACACAGGAACCTGGGGAATCTTTCAGAAGCTCTTGGTTCAGATTCAAGCCCTACCAGAGAGACTGCCCGCACCACTGCTTCAATGAAGTGCAACTCCTTAGGTCTTTCTTCAGAGGTATTGATCTGCATGCCAGATGGCTCTAGACACTGCAAGTGAAGGGAACTTCAGCACTAGAAGTCTTGAGGAAGCAACAATGGTGATTGAGAGCTTGGCATCCAGCAATAGCACCAAGAACACTGACTACGAAAGGAAGAAATCAGCTCCATCTCTAAGCAAGGAGCAGATAGATGAGGTCAAGGCAAAGTTGGACAGTGTTCAGAAATTTCTTAAGAAGCAAGAAGTGAAAGCACAGAAAGAAAACGATGAGGAAGAGGATGTGAACTTTGTGGGTGGAAACGGTTACCAGAGACTAGGAAATCCATCATAGAAGAGGAAATCCTATGGTGGCAACAAGAATCAGAATCCTCAGCAGAATCCACAGCAGCAGAAGCCTCAAGAAAGCAGGTTGGAAGCCATGGTTGATAGGATATTGGAGCAGCAGCAACAGATGAATATGAACTTCAATGGGAAGATAGACTTGTTGTACACCAACCTCAAAAACAAGTTCGAAAACCTCAACACTCAAGTCAATAAGCTGGACAATCAAGTGGTCTAAGAAAGTTAGGCAATTCTGAGGCATGAGGCCTTAATTAAGGAAAAAGGAGAGGCTAGTCAAAAGCACCACGTCAATGCATTGATAGGTGAAGATTTTTGGCAAGAGGTGAAGAGAAAACAGCTGCAAGAAGGAGATTTTCTTGTGGAAAATGCCATGTCTTTCAGCAGTTCGCACTGGTGTCTATCGACGCCAAAGCTGGACCTTCGATCGACGGAACCTGCAGAATCAGTCACCTCGTGTGAATCCACCAACGTCAATCGACGGCGTGAAGTGAGCATTGATCAACGGCCTCCAACAACAGAGTCGAGTCGTCTACCAAGTCTAAGTGCCAGCCAATTTATCAGACCTTCAACTATGGAGAACCAGGAACAGGATGCTAGCACACATGATCCCATAGTGACAAAAAGACACTCCAGAAGGATGCAGAAGATTCCCAAACATCTTCGCAGAGAAGCAACTGACAAAGAAGTGGATGGCTTTGCAGAAAGATTTTCTAAATACCTTTAGATACTCTATTTGATGAAGCATATTATACTCACAGATTGTGGATGTTTTTCAGGGAATCCAAGGAAACAGAGAATGACATAGAGCGCATGTTCAATGACTGACATAGAGTGCATGTTCAATGACCTTAGGGAGAAGCCAAAAAAGTGGACTACTCTCAAGAAGAAGAGTGGCCATGGAAAGTTTGTGATCCCATGCTATGTGAAAGGCTGCGAGTACCCTAACTCCCTCTAGGACACTGGGTCAGAAGTTACTATTATGCCTAGAGTGATGGCAGAGCATCTAAACCTGAAAGTGGAGCCGTCTAGTGATTCTTTCGCCTTTGTGGATTTCTCCAGGTGAACTAAGGAGGGATGGCCAGAGATTTTCCAGTGGAGATTCGCAATGCCATAGTTCCAGTAGACTTCCATGTGTTGGACATAAAGATTGATTGGAACTCCTCCTTACTTCTTGGAAGACATGGCAACAGTAGAAGCTATCTACGACATGAAAACAAACAGTTTGTATCTATCCTTGATCAATCCATTAATTTTCTATGAACCTATTAAAGTCAAGAACAAAGCTACTTAGATAGAATTGGGTAATGATCCAGGTCTGATTGCTACATGCTTCTGCAAATATGATCAAGACGATGAGCATGTGGACACGGCATCAGTAGACACCCAACCCTTGGCATCGATCGACGGTCCCTTCAACCAGAACCAGCACGGATCCCACACTCTGGCATCGATCGACGATCATAACGCCGCATCAATCGACGGTGTTGCCCCAGATAAGAACGACGAAAACAGTCAAGAAAAGATAGTCTAAGCCATGCGACAATAACGTGAGAGGGTGCCAGAACCTAAAAATCAAGAGTATGATGAGTCCTACTATGTAGAAGAAGCAGTCGAGAACCATGCCTTTGCAATCGAAGAATGTGGAAATTTCAGAGGCTCTTTTGGAAGCTGGAATGCAGAGTCGATCGACGGTAACACTATACCATTAATCGACGAGGAGCCGACAGGATATGGTGATGATTATGGATACCACAGACCAGATGAGTTTGGAATCATGAGAGACACCAATGGATAAGCACAGGCAACTGATGGAAGAATTCTAAATGTGTTCATGGACGATATTGCAGACATACTAGCTATGGCCAATGGAGCAGTGAATCTCTTCAGAAATCAGACTTCGGCTGAGGCAGTCAACTTGGCATGGAAATAGCTGGGCATCGATCAATGGTTATGACGCAGAATCTGGGCAAAGACTGGTAACAGGGGACTTACTGCAAGACAAGCTCGATGGAGTCTACTTTTCTAAGGACATAATGAGGGAAAGTATCAACCAGAGTTTGAAGGAAATTTCATATCCTACATATGCCAGACTCAACATGCTGACTAGACACATTCAAAAACTTTAAGAAGGGATGCACAGACTGTCTTTCATTCAGAATAAGATGGAAAATCAACAGAACAGAGCGGATGCGGCTGTAAGAATTTTGATCGATGCATGGTTTGAGACACGCAGCGAATATGTGGGTACTTGCTTTCCACATTGGTTTTCCAGATGTCACAATGTCAAGCTTAAGACTATAACCAAGCGCTAAGTGGGAGGCAACCCACTGTTTAGTAAGTTTTAATTTAGTTTTTACTTATCTACTTATCAATTATGGTTTTTATCTAATTAATTAGGTTTTTCATAATAAGAGTAGAACAACGCGAAATCACCATCGTCGACACCACAACAGCACCATCGGTCGACAGATTGGATGGTCTACCATCGGTCGACAGATTGGATGGTCTACCATCAGTCGACACACATCATTGACCATTGATCGACACTCCTTACGGAGTTTGGTAACCTTGAATTTCTCTCAACTTTTAACTCATGCTTTAATTTTATTCACCAAACCCGACGAGATATCACTGGGGATGTTGTAATTCAAGTCTTGGGGAGGTCGCTGATGCTTTTATTTATTTTGTCCTTTTATTTATTAAAATTTTCAAATAGTTTTAATAGATTCAAGAAGGGGATTATGATCAACAACTTATTATTGACTTTTCATACTTTAGCACCATTCTTAGATATGTTGATTGCAGAGAGTACTAGAGATGCCAAAGTGGATCATCCTTCCATTAGATCACACTTGCTAAGAAAGTCTAAAGGAACCAAAGGTGATCTCCAACATAATACTGACTACTTTGCTTGCTTTGGGGCTTGGTATACATTGGATCAGATTCCTTTTGCAAGTCTGTACTAGTCTATTATTTCTTGTTTCCTTTTTCTCTTTCGCTTCAAGATCTATATTAAAAATAAGGATTGAGATGATTTCCTGAGATGCAGAGGAGTAGGTACATTACCGATGACCCCACTATTCTAATTCAAAAGAATGATCACACATTGTTTGAAATGAGGGATCATCATCGAAAATGAGATGGCAAGATAGACTATAGCAGCATCATTTTCCATTGCAATTGAGATTTAAAAGATCTTGAAAGAAAAGAGGAAAGAGAGGGATCAGGAAAGGTTTCATACCTATACATGCAAGTTTGCAGGAGTTGAGTCCATATGTCCTCTGATCGATACTCCCACGGTAAAGCATGCACTTTATTTTATTATATAAGAAAATGAGATCAGTAGAGGGGTGAGTCACATTACTATTTGTTGAGTTGCTGATAGAATGTGTTTGGTTGCTATACTAGGATAAGGCATATAAAGTTTCTCTTTGATCAGCATTATTCGATGTGTTTGCAATATAGTAGGGTGCTAGTCATACTTATGTATTATGTGTGTCCCCGCTTTTCAAACCTCTTTCACTGGCTGTCTTCCTTTTCCATGAGTACAAGCAAAAGGTTAAGTCTGAGGGATTTGATATACCTTGTCATTTACCAGTTTTAGACTACCATTTGGACCCTATTTGGGATCTGCTATGTATGTCTAGACTGTGTTTTAGAGTTTTTTCAGGTCAAGGTACGTTTTGGAGAATTATGGAGATAATGGAGCTTGGTAGGGAATTCAAAGAGGATATCCAGTTGATGTTCAGTCAGAGTCAAAGTCAAGCCCCACCATCGATAGACGGTGCACACTTTATGTCGATCGACGGTCTACTCGCACAGCAGTTGACCGACTTCAAAGTCAAGTCAAGATAATTTACAAGAATGCCCCTGACGAGTTTTGACCAAGTTTATAAGGTCTTCCCATATTTTAGGCAAAGGAGACCACGAACACAACCAACAACCACCACCATAATATTGTTTGCAGTTTTTAGTAGTTTTGGGGGGAAGATCTGACTCTTTCAGAGATTTGTATTGGAAACCCATTATATATATTATTCATTTTATTATTCAGTTTATTATGTCTGTGTAATTCTCTTATTAGATTTAGGGTTCACTATGGTATTGTTGAATTAGCCCAAAAAATACGAATGTTAGGATGAATGATAGCCATCTTTGGAATTGTGTTTAATGCTTGTGTTCTAGAGTAACTAACTAGAACCCTGAACCTAGGACTTAGACAACTACGAGAGTAGGTTATTTGTCTGAATTATTTCCACTGAGATAGGTTGTTAGATACATGCGATAGCTGGTGTAATTAACCTAGCGGACACACTTTTTGTCTGATAACCATCGATCGACACTAGGCCTTCGCCATCTATCGACGGTCGACTCCTCTGTTTGCATGCGAGAGTTGGAACGAGAGGGGGTCGAATTGTGATTAAGGTCCTTGCATATTCCATAATCCTTGCATCTTATTCATTTTAACTCACTTACCAGGAAACCCTAGATCTATATTTCCTTATTTGAATCAGTTTAACTATTTAGCAGATTTCCTTTTTGGAATAAACCCTCACTACAAAACCCCCTATTTATAGTTTACCTAGCTTAACCTTTAGGACCCAAAAATCTATTGTGTGCCCTCTCTCTCTGTGGATTCGATCTCTAAGTACTACAATTTGACCTCTCTTGGCAAGAGTAGTTTATAGGGTTAATTTGATAGATTGTTTGTTTAATTTTATACCTTAACCCGCACTATGTCAGTAGTAGAAAACGGTTTTCCACTTTAGGTGTCAGTTATACAATGAATGCTTTGTATAATGTTTCCTTTAGTCGTATCGTACAGCTTCGTTTTTTGCTATACAAAAATAATCTACAACACTTCTTCGTAATACCTGTTATGTTTATTTTTCGAACGTTGTTTCGTATGACGTGATATGACTATAAGAATGATTTTTTGTGTAAGTTTTACAAGAAGGGTTTCTCATAACATTAAATGGAAAGTGTTTCTCGCAGATTCCTCGAGATGTTTGCGAGCGAGGATTAGATTTTCCCTATTCTTGTTTTTACATTGCGAAGTCGTTTTGGGTGATATGGGATACCGATCTTGTTTTCTCGTAGACTGTTTCATATAAAATGATTTAGTTATACGAAAGTAATGGGTGACCAGTTTAATGAAGATATTAAATCGGCGCTATGTATGGAGATGTCAAAGTAATCGTATAAAATATTTCCGCAGATTTTATGAGAAATGTTTCCGCTTTGATTGCGATCTTTGGTGAAAGCTGCTTGGAGTCACTCATGGAGTTTTACCAAATTTCATTTCATTATGATCTAGTCGCGGAACATTTTTGTGGGTTTTTGAGAGGAATTCTGATGACATATTCGTTTCTCGTCCCCGAGCGGGGAGAAAGTGTACTCGATTTTGCTTTGTTGTAAATGTTTTTGATTTTTTCCGTGACTCACTCGATTCAACGGAAACTGGGCGCAATGCCTTGATGTTTGAAGATTTCTCGTATACTTTTTTACTGTTTAGGTATGCCGCTAGCGTTTAGACGAATCTTAGATCGTCGTTTGCCTTTTGGACAATTTTTATGGGTCATTTCATTGCCTTATGTCGCAAAAGTTTGCTTTGTGAAAGTGTTTTTTTGTTGCCAAGGTAAATATTTTTTTAAATATGAGAGTATACGAGTATAGTATATGTACCTACTCCCTCCCTTTTTTTATGAAAGGTAACGCCTGCACAGATCTTTTGAAGGGTTATTGATGCAATCATGATATCAACTGATGATATTCTCAAATCAACTGTCAGGAACGGGGGTGTGGTCATTAGATCAGTAGCTGAAGAAAAATCTACAACTGTAGCTGCACCAAAAGCCAATCAGATGCACAACCTAACAAACCTAAGAACCGACCATGACATATGTTCACTCAAAAAAACATATCCGATAAACCGGGAAGTCTTTCTCCATAAAACCAATTTTAAAGGATTCTACACTCCAGAATGTTTTAATGGAAAATGTAATCACATTAAAAGTTTCAAGTATCAGGAAGTTATGGATTTTACAAACTGAAGGTTTCCAAGCCCATCTAGCTGCGAGTACATGCCTTTACAAGTGGATCCCACCCTAAACAAAGCACGGCTATAACCAAAACCAATCATAGTATTCAAGATGGTTCTTGTAGCTCTCCAAAAGCTCAATATGAGGAGAAATGGTCAACGGATTATAAAGTTATGCTTAATGCCGTAAAACCGGTCAAATAAGATCTTGACTTGTGTTATTTGGAAGATGTCACAATCAAGGCACCCCATAACTCTATATTTCTGGATGAGCTCGTGTTAGAGATTCTACAAGTGACTAATGTGGTTCCCAAACAGATCACTTACCTCCCCGAGCTGTTTGATACAAGGAACCTCACAGTTTTCCTTACTTGGCCAAGATCAAGCAATAATGAACATATCAATCAAACCATTGCTTAAGTTATTTTATTCTGAATTTTTATTCTCATTAATGTTGATTTATTTTTATTTTACCAGCCTTGGTCGAGGTTATATAAGCTCTAGCGTTTTCTACTTTGTAAGAATGAATGAAAATGAAACTTTTGTTTCCCTTTGAAGTTTACTCTTGTAAAATTTTGTTTCTCTTGTCTTGTTGAGGCCAGTACCTCCAAGAGCTTGAGTATTTTTGTTGTATCACTATCCTATCCATATCTCGTGTCGTGCACTTCAATCCACGTTCATCATCAACTCGATCCATCCAGCTGGATTCACTTGGTCGATTAGATCGAACTTTTGAACGACCTCTTTTTGTTTTAATATTCTTATGGATTTAAGCCTTTGATAGCCTATGCTTGTATCATTTTTGGTATCATAGAGTTCCAAGAGCTAAAAACCGTCATTTTTCTCCTTGTGTTAGATTCTCTTATATATGCCTACAAGGTTGGTCGTCTTTCCTTTTCTGTCCCTGATTCGAGTATATCTCTTCGCGGACATCTACCTCATCCTCTCGATCTTTCATGATTATCTTGGAAACTTCACATTTATCTTCTTTTCCATTTATATTTTGCGTAAATAAAATAAACAGTTATTGTAGTTAGGGCTCATTCTCGTATAAAATCGTAAGCGAGATTTTATCGCGTTTTAAACCATTTCGGGCCGTCTTTCGATTTATCGTTTTTACAATTTCCTTCAGAGAAATCGCCTTCCATAAGATGTTTTTATGTGAGAACCAAAATTTGCACGGTTGATTTTAGTGAACGGAGGAAAGCAAAGAAAATCCTACTTTCCTTGAGGTCCAGTTTCTCTGCAAGAGCCAACGAGAAGTAATCGTATCAACGCAGAAAAATGAAAAGATAACAAAACAAATTAAGAAAAGTTTGATCTTGATTTCCAAGTCTCGTAAGAGCATAGTGATTTTTACAACAGATTGTAAAATCTTCGGCCGCAAGAGCTGTAAGCGAATTTTCTAGTTCTAGCCACCTAAAACCTGAAACCTAGTTGACTTGCAGCTCAATAACAAAAGACGAAAAAGATAAGGAAGAAGTTTTGATTGATTTCGGACTGGACCTTGAGAAAGGCTGCCTACGTACCCCCTTCGAGGATCAAGCCGAACGTAGTTCAGTTAAATAGTTTGAACAAGATATCGAACTGCCTTTGCGAGTTCGTCCAGTAATCGAGTGCAAACCAAACATGTCGAGAATGATGCCTAAGGCTCCTAAGTGCTAAGTTTTGTTTTGAGAATTGTCGTGTCCTTCTGCGCCCCTTTCCTTTGCCTCTCTTATATATGCCTTCGAATGTCGGTCGTCTTTCCTTTTCCGTCCCTGATTTGAGTGTATCCTTCCACGAAAATCTTCCTTATCTTCTCGATTTTTCCATAATTATCTCCAAACTTGACAATTATCTTATTTTCCATTTATATTTTGTGGGTATCTGGTAGACCGTCATTATAGTTGGGCGTATTCTCATCAATACCGTAAGTGGGCCTCTATCGCATTTTAGACCCTTTCAGGCCATTTTGCGATTTAAGCAATTTTTACGATTTCTTTCAGAGAAATAGTCCTTCGTATTATTATACGATGCTGGCTCCGCAAAATAATAAACCAATCGTATAGTTGAGATAAAATTGGTGTCTAAGTTAACCATTATCTTTTTATACGATTGACTCCGATTTTAACGAGAAAACAAGTCTTTACGATTTTTATTGAAAAATTTCAACGGAAACTCCAATCGAGACAAAAAAAAAAGAAACAGCCTAGTCAAAATCCAAAGGAGAGAGTGATGAAGAGGATACAGGCTAGTCGACCATGGGCGAATAGAAGTTTGTACACATCTAGTCTCCCATGCGCGACTAGACTTTGTCAAGGGTCTAGTCGCCCATGGGCAATGCAGGCCGACCAACTCGCACGTTTGGTAAAATCACAAAAACGCTTAAGTCGAAGAACGGCCCGAGAAGGTCTAAAACTATGCTAAAGGCCCACTCACGATTTTATCCGAAATCGAGTCCAGTATTTATGACAGTTTATCTTTATTTTATAGGAAGGGTAAATGTTAAGTTCAGTAGATAAATGTCAAGATCGGAAGATAAATGTTAAGTTTCCAAAGATAATCATGAAGAACGAGGAAAAGCAATATTTTCGCGAAGCGATAAATTCGACCAAGGGCGGAAGGGGAAAGAGCAAACCGCCTCTGGAGGAGTATATAAGGACTTCAAGTGTGAGGATGCAAGGGACACATGAAAATTCGTACTCAGAGAAAACATAGCACTTAGGAAAATTAGGCATATTTCCGTTTTACTGTTATCGAGTTGCGACTCAACTAGGTTATTCAGGTTTTACAATGTTAGAACTAGGAACTCGCCGACGACTCTTTCCGCTAAGGCTTTACCTATTTAACGCTCAAACCACAGATTCGGAATAAGATCTTCTTTGTTCTCTTTTTGTCTTTACTGATACATCGTTATATTGTTATTCTTACTGTTTGGTTGCTTGACGTTTTTGGCTTAGCCTGGACCTCTCTGAAAGCTAGGTTTACCTTGCCTTCCTAAATCAACGAAATCGATAGTGAGAATTTCAGTTTCCACAGACATCCATCTGTTCCATTCCAGTGTCAGCCGTCTTCGGTTATGCAGAGAGGACGAGGAGTAGAGTCTTTCAAAGAGGTCGTTCGGGAGGACCGAGACCTAGAACACCAGCTTGTTGCACTTGTGGCCAGTTGGGCCATGTTAGGCGATATTGTCCGGCCAGCAGTACCATCATACATCACTTGCTTTACTGGTGGAGAGCACAAGAATTATGCGACTTCTTGTCCACTTACACATTCTACTCAGCCTGCTGCACCGAGAGTTCAACCAATTGTACCAGTTAACCCACCCTTACCTTTACCTCCGGTGAAGCGTCAAGCCACAGCCGGTAGAGCTTACGCTTTAGAGTTACCAGGACCATTCGGACCACCAAAGGGTCCTATCTCAGGTTTGCTTTCTTACCATTGAGTGTTATTTGAATTTTAAAAATTGCTTGGTGCATTATTATTAAAAAAAATGTTATATAAAATTGTTGAATGAATAATTGACCTTGAAGTCAATTATCTCTAGGTTCTTTGGCTGTGGGCGGTATATCTGCCCATATCATGTTCGATACAGGAGCAACAGATAGTTTTGTAGCTCCTCAAGTATCGTCGAGATTTTAAGGAGACTTTACTAAAGTGAATATAAGTATTCCTGTTTTGACTCCCGAAAGATCAAGTTCTTGAAACTGAAGGCTGTTATCTAAGAGTTCCGACTGTTATCCAAGAGATGTTGTTCCCAGCTCATCTGTTAGTACTTCCATTAGAGCGATACAAGGTAATACTAGGAAGGGATTGGCTGTCTAGCTATCGAACTTACCTCGATTGTGGTCGAGGTAAGATTACCTTTGAGAGAGATACCCAACCCCCTTTAGCTTACCATTGCATAGTACCGGGCGTCAGAGCATCGTTAGTATCAGCTTTGAGAGTTGAAAATCTTCTGGAGCAGTGTGAAGAAGTCTACTTAGTTACCTTAACTACCGGACCAGTGGAACATGAGAAAGAGCAGAACCTAGAAGACATTCCAGTGGTCAGAGAAAAAGAAGATGTGTTTAAGGCATTGGAAGGACTTCCACCAACGAGTAGTAATCCCTTTAGCATAAACTTTGGAACCCGGATCAGCTGCAATAGCAAAGGCACATTACCGAATGTCACCAGCCGAGCTTTCTGAGTTGAAGCAGCAGTTAGCCAATCTTCTAGAGAAGGGTTTTATTCGTCCTAGTTCATCACCGTGGGGATCACCCGTGTTGTTCGTGAAGAAGAAAGATGGAACGCATGCGGTTATGTATTGATTACCGGGGAATCAACAGCGTGACCATCAAGGACAAGTATTCACTTCCAAGAATTGATGAGCTACTACACCATTTACAAGGAGAGATTTGGTTTTCGAAGATCGATCTAGGTTCTGGCTATCACCAAATTTTGATATCCGAGCCCGATATCATGAAGACTGCCTTTAGGACACTCTACGGACATTTCGAGTTTGTAGTAATGCCCTTGGTGTTACAAATGCCCCGGCTTCTTTCATGCGTCTAATGAACGAAGTATTTCGGGCCTACTTGGATGAATTTTTTATCTCATTCATCGATGACATTCTCATACTCACCGAAGTGTCGAAGAACACGAGAAGCATCTACGCTTGGTCTTTGAGTGCTTACGAGATCAAAAGATTTTTGCCAAGCTAAGTAAGTGTCGTTTCTGGAAAATATAAGTTGACCTTTTAGGACATCAAGTGGCAGAATAAGGAGTTGCCATTGTTCCATAAAAGATTGCTACTATTAAAGATTAGCTTCACCCGACTTCTATTACCGAGATTTGTAGTTTTCTTGGGTTGGATGGATATTACCGAAAGTTCGTTCAAGGTTTCACAAACATATCAAAGCCACTGACTCGTCTGACCGGTAAAGGTGTCCCCTATGAATGAAGTTCAGAAACCGAAGAAGCGTTCCATAAACTGAAGCTAGCTTGGACGTCTGCACCTATCATAGCATGGCCTAAGCCTAGTCATCCGTACACCATCTATACGGATACATATCATGTTGGGTTAGGTTGTGTACTGATGCAGCACTATAAGTTAATTGCCTATGCATCAAGAAAACTAAGAAGGCATGAAGTAAAATACCCAACGCATGATCTGGAGATAGCTGCAGTAGTGTTTGCTCTTCGAATTTGGCGATTGTATCTATATGAAGAGAAGATCCAAGTGTTCACCGACCATAAAATCCTTAAGTATATTTTCACCCAACCTGATTTGAACCTAAGGCAAAGGCGATGGATGGAGTTTGTAGCTGACAACGACATGCAAATCCTATACCATCTAGGAAAAGCAAATGTTGTTGCTGATGCTCTGAGCAGAAGGAAAGTTGATGTTGATGTTGAAAAAGAACTCCAATATCCGGAAACAGAATTCAAGATGATTAGTTTGCTGCCTTAGGAGGAGAGAAAGGGGAAACTCTAGGATTACAAGCCGTAAGCCAAGCTGGTTTACTTACTCGTGTCCGAGAATGTCAAATGAGTGATGTGAATCTGAAGAAGATCCGAGAGCAGTTGAATGAAGGAATTTTTGGAGGATATCAAGTTGCAAGTGATGGCACCTTCATACTCAATGGTCGAGTAACCGTTCTAAAAGAAGAAGGACTTTGAGAAGAGACTCTAAGAACTGCACACCATTCTCTCCTAAAAATTCATCCCGGAAGCACAAACATGTATCGAGATATCAGAAGGTATTATCACTGGCCAGGGATGACGAGAGATGTGGCCATATTGGTTTCTCAATGTCAAACTTGCCAACGGATTAAGGCTGACACCAAGTCCCAGGTGGCTTACTTCAAAGTCTACCAAACCCTGAATAGAAATGGTATGCAGTAGCGATGGATTTTATTTCTGGTTTACCTTGAGCGCCAGGCCGTGGGAATGATGCAGTTTGAGTAATTGTTGATCGTCTTACTAAGTGTTCTCATTTCCTACCGATGAGACTGACAGACGAAGTGGACACGTTAACAGAGTTTTACTTGGAAGAAATAATAAAGCTTCATGGAGTACCAGAAAATATAGTATCAGATCGAGACCCGCGCTTTACAGCTGAAATTTGGCGAGCCTTTCAACAAGCATTGGGGACGGATTTGCATATGAGTACTGCATTTCATCCGGAAACCGATGGCCAAACTGCACGAACCATCAGAACTCTTGAAGATCTGTTAAGGTTGTGTTTCCTTGACTGGAATGGTCTGTGGGATAAGTTTTTGCCGCTGATAGAATTATTTTACAACAATAGCTACCACTCAAGTATCGGTATGTCACCGTGCGAAGCTCTGTATGGTCGACCATGTAGAACACCAGTGTGTTGAACCGAAGTTGGTGAACGAAGAATTCTTGGTCCATTGATAGTAGATGATACTACCAAGAATGTAAGGATAATTCAATCAAATATGAAGAAAGCCCAAGACCGCCAGAACAAGTATGCCGGCCGCGGTAGAAGAGAAGTCATCTTTGCAGTGAATGATCTAGTCTTCTTGAAAGTAGATGCACAAAAAGGAAACAATCACTTTGGGAAAGTTGGAAAATTGGCAACCCGCTACATTGGTCCATACCGAATTGTTGCTAGAGTTGGAGAAGTAGCCTACTGACTTGTACTTCCACCTGATATGCATATGCATCTGGTATTCCATGTATCCAAGTTGCGTAAGCATATTCCATATCTGAATAAGGTCGAGCCGCAACGACCAGAGAATCTGCAAACCCAACCTCACCTATCCTGAAGGTCCATTGCGGATAGGCGAGAGTCGTATCAAGAGATTGAAGAACCGAGAGATTTCTCAAGTTCAAGTTTTTTGGGGCAAGCGTCGGAGAGTTGTTGTCACATGGGAGGATGAAGATAACTTCAGAGCTGATTACCCATAACTCTTTTTAGAAACCCCAGTCGTCTAGGAAAGTTTCTACATCTACATTTTGAGAATTCAGGGACGAATTCTTTTGAGGGGGGAAGATTGTAATGACCCTCACGAGCGAATATAATTTTGGTCGAGAAAATTCCAAAAAAACAGCTTCTAGTTTAATAGATCAGATTTAACAATAAAAAAATTGAACCGATGAATTAATGGCACAATGGGATTTTCTTGTGCTCGAAAGGACTTCCCATGATATTTCTGGTCGAGCATTAATTATGTTGGTAAAATTTTGTTCAAGCTGGACGATTTTATTCGAAGCAGGATGAGATTCAAAGGTCGAGAAAAATTAAGTCGAAAACTGTCCGGAAATTATCGACCAGATTCTTAAACTTTCTCCAGATCCGTCTCCTGTCTTCCAAAACCCATAGTCTGCTTTCTTATTCATAAATCAAGTAACATGCAAGTCACAAGCTGCCTGTATGCTTGCCTCCTTTTATCTTGGTTAATTGTGATTGGCTGGAGACTGCTTAGGAGAAAGGAAAGGACAGATTGCTGTGACTGTTGAAGCAGGTCGCCAGCTATCTCTACTACCCCCTGTTTTGGTTCCTCAGCTGGACACTCAGACACAGAACATCTGAGGTATTTAGATCTCTCCTCCAGCTGCTTTGCACGTTCAGAACACTGCAGAAAAAAAATCAGAGAATTTCAGAGAGAAAGAGAGAAAGAAAAACAGAAATAATTCAGAAGCTTTGGTGATTTGATCTTGATCTAACCTCAGCCAGCTCGTGTGATACAGAAGAAGGTGAGATATTTGATTTATATTAAAACCTAGACCTTGTTCAGCTACTGATCATGACCGAATCTTCATATCTCTTTCTAATCAGTTTCTACGTGAGCTTAGCTTGAAGGAGAGCATCATCGAGGTATATCTAACCGTGGGTGATCTAGGGTAAGCTTTATCTCTTGCCTTAGCAATGTTATGATAAAGGCCGTGTATTTTCTAGCTAAGGTCATGGTTAGATAAGTTGTAGAAGATGGTGAACTGATCAGTTTTGTTTAGTTTCGGATTGAATCAATCTTTGAAAACTGCTAGCTAAGTGGTTATGGACAAATTGAAGTTAAACCGAACTGAACTTAGCTTGATCCTGTCCTGAACTGTTGTGAACTGCCTAGAACCGATCTGATCTGATTTATTATGAGGAGAACCGACCCTGAACTGAATTGTTTAAGTGGCTTAACTTGAACCAAACGGTCAGATGTGTTGTTCAGTTAACCATAGTAACCGATCAGAACCTTGTACATTCTCAGGTCCATTCGTATTTTTTTAAGAGCGACTCAAGTCTTGTCCAAGCCATTTTCAAGACCAATCTCTAGGTGAGCCTAGATGGATGTGCTGATAGATCACATATATGTGATTGATTGAGTGGAATGGAATTATATCGTTAAGTAGTAAAGTCTCTGAATCTATATGAACCGTTTGGTGGTTACTTAAGTGTAAGAACTTAACACTTAAAGAATTATTTGAAAGTATAAATTGAGGTTAAAACACCTCTTAGTACTTGTTCCCAAGTACTAACTATAATCGTAAGTCATGTATGGATTAATTATGGAATGTTTATGGAATAAGAATCAAGTGAAAACTCATTATATAATCACTATCCCTAAACTCCTGCATTACCGTGACTTGGTCTGGCGAATGGAACAAGGTCATGAAGACACGATAATGGGGTAGCACCCTGGAGGCCGTGTACTGCATGACGATGCAGTCTTGAATGTTCATAAGGACGTTCGAGGGTGATGGTAATGCTAACTCACTAAGCTCGGTTAGCCTTCGTGGTTTATCGAGTCTAGTATATATATATATTGTAATTATAAATTAGGGGAGGATGGGCGGGAAATAAGGAAGTGATAAATAAAATGAAATTCACAATGATAAAGGATATACTTAAGTATAGTACTAATACTTGCATGTTCATGTTTATGCCTGCGATAATTGTTTAGTTTATTATTGATTGTTTAGGGATCTAAGATTCACTGAATAAACTAGTTACTCACGACTCATTGTTTTGTGTGCAGGTAACCATTAGTCGGGAGACCTCTTTTTTGGACGGAAGGAACAGAAAACCAGCGGTAGTATTTTGTTTTCCTTGCAACATACCTTTTGATGTGTATATTTACTTAAAATGTTGTTGGGCGATAGGCCGTAGGATAAAACTATAACGATTTGATGTTTAAAGTAAATAAATAATGTATAACAGATTCTTATAAATGACGGGTCTTCATATGATATTAGTCTTTTTCCAGGACGAACTAACTATCGGATACTCGGTCGGGTTGAAAATCCTTGGTTAATATTCGGTAAGAGGTTGCTGTTCTCGGATTGCTAGTTCAAGGTGATCGGAATAATTCTGTGAACCTTGGGTCAGCTTTCGGGGAACATCGACCGTGTTATTTCTGGTCATCTACGATCGGGGGTGTCACAGTCGTCCCTTCCCCAGATGTATCGGTACAGGGAACTGGGTAACCAAATCTTGTGTGTCTTTTACTAACTCAAACAACAACAAGAAGTGTGCTAACCTTAATTAGTCAAGTGAGATGAACCGGTTAATTGGTTAAGGAACCCTCAACAAAGGTTATTAGAGTTTGCTAGTGTGATAGCTTACTTGGTTGAAATACCCTAACAAGTGGTATCAGGGCATCAGGTTCAGCAGGGTAAGATAACAGTTTCAAGTATGTTCAGCATTTTGTGTTGTTTGAGGAATCTCAGATTTCGTGTGGAAGGTAACATCAGCGAACTCAGAGAAATGAAAATTGGTGAAGATTCTCAGGTTTGACAACTTTGCAAATACATGAGAGAAGAAGCAGATGATGTTGTGAGGTATGCGATGGTAAGAGTGGTTCTTGGCAATTCCTGGACGAAGCCCCCAGTATTGGGGAAAGGAAGATTCAAAGTTGATTTGGTTGAAAATCAAGAGAATCTGTGAAGTATTTTCTCCAATGGCTTGTGAGTCCTACATCATTGTGAGTTCTGGTCTAAGAGATTCATAGGAGGTGGTGTTCAAGTCATAAAAAGAAGAAAACAGAGATAAAGCATGAAGCATTTGATAGAAGGTGAATGTTCTTGCCAATGCAATAAAAAACGGTTAAAGGTTGGTGTAAGCTGAAGGTCTTTCACAAGAATCAGCTGGTTTGTGATTCTGAAATCATGAGCTAAAGCTTATGGCTCAAGGTGGTATATCAGAATCTAAACATAAACTTGAAGACTCAAGTTCATAAAGACATAATGTCTGTTTCCGCTGCAGCCACAAGGTGTTTGTGATGTTTTGTATTGAAGTTTTAGGTTTTCTCAAGTTCTGAATATATACTGGAATTAAAAGCTTTTTGGAACATGAGGATTAAGTGCTGTTTTTGCATGGGATTAGCCAAGATTCAGTGATTGTTTTCAGGACTTCTTCGGTTGAATCAATTTGGTAAAGTCGGTTGCAGATGGTGTCCGAAGTTTTGGTGATATTCCAAGCCTGGAAAATTTATAAGATTCACTGAACTAGGGGACGCCTTGGAACCTTGAATCTTATGGGTGTTTTATGGCTGTGTGAGTTCTGGTCAAGGTATTCAGGATTTCAGTCTACAAGAAGATATGGAGGAAGATTTATTTTTGTTCGGTCAAGGACATGAAGATATGTAGAAATTTCAGTGGATTTGAGTTTTAAAAGGGGTTTCGACTACCGATTTTATCTCTGCTGGCAAGCCATCAGTTCTTGGTAATGTGAGAGTCTACAATTGGCTGGTCATTAGAGAACATGAAGCTACCAGGTTATTGTTTCCAGATGGAAATGCAATGGGATTGTGCTCTAATTGCAATCTGAAAATGTTTTGTGAAGTCAGAAGGGGTAACACGCAGCTTCCTTGCTATTTTCAGAGGGAATGCAGTGAAGTGTGTGCTCTTGCGAGCTTGCGTGTGTACTTGAAAGAGCGCGGGTCTTGTTTTAAGAAGGATAAGCTCTTGACAAGATGTCAGCATCAAATATTCATGGTCTTGTGCAGATTTGTGTTGATTATGATATATGGAGATTCTGCTAAAATGAATATATGGAAACTTAGAGTTCCTTTCTCAGGTGAAGCATTGGTTTCTCAGAAGGTATCTTGTACTTTGAATCATATCTTCAATTACTAAAGAAGGTTTTGGTGGTTTCGAAGCTAAAGGCATTAGAGACGTCATGGTTCATGAGGAATGTCTCAGATGTTACTATGCAATGGGATATATTAGGTTTTTTTGTATCGAAAGTATTCCTATCCAAGATTGTTAGCCGGCGTATTCTGTTTGGTTTAACAGCGGTACAAGAAAGTATAAGTTGCATATTGGCTGTAAGAGGATACAAGGTTGAGATTTCTGAGATGGAGGCATGGTTTGACAGTGCATCGGTAAAAGTGGTTACACTATTTGAAGAATGCTCTTAGAGACAATGATGTTGGAAAGAAGAGAAGGTTCTTGGTGTTTTCTAATTGCAATGGTTCAGTTGAGGTGGCTGTATTAAGAACGGGTATGTGTCAGAAGTTCTGATACATTTTTTTCCAAGAAAGAAGCCATGGTAACTCATTATGATACATGTGAACACAAGATGGATCATCGTTACATTGGAGATTAGTTGTAACTCTTGATGGGGAAGCTCATGGTACCGAGGCAGAATGCATTTGAGAGGTTATGTTCTAGGTGGAGTACTATTGTTACTTCATTCAAGGTGAAGCTATGTTCTTAAAGGTTGTCTCAGTGGGTTGACTTTAAAAGAAGGGTTAGAACATAACATATCTCCGTGTTACATCAGATCTATGAAAGTTCAGTTTGCAGTGAAGAAAATAAAGAAAGAATGTGAGGTTATCAACGGTTAAAGTTCGACATGATTAAATCAGATTGTACATGGTTGATTTCAGATATGTTTGAAGCTGGTTGTTGAAAAGGATTCTGGAGGAGACATGGCTGCAGAGAAGATACATATGCAGGTAGTTATGCTTTTGTAAGAGAACAACTGAGGTAGATCAGTTGTGAAAGCTTGCGTCAAAGGAATCATCTTCTCAGGGGTAAACATGAGAAACTTGGGGTGTTCTAGAATCTAAAGCTATCCAAGAAAGGATAAAAATGCAGAGCATCAAACAGAATTTGAAAGACAAAAATGAAGGAGTTTTAAGTTGTCTTAATTGCATCATGAGAAGATAATGTTGTATATACTCAGGAAAATTCACTTGCAAAGCACTCAAATGTAGGTTCATCAATGTCAGACGCATGAGATGCATAATTGATAGAAACAGAGACTGGTCAAAGTCTGAATGATGCAAGAAGAAATTAATTTGATGGTGTTCTATATACTGGTTTCAAGTATATCATAATGTTACTATAGTTGAAGGAGAACATCAAGAATTCTAGATTTGATTGATGTGCTTCCTTTTTTCCTGCTTGACCTTCGTAGCTGCTGTAGGAATGTCTCAGGGATATCACTACGTTTTGTTGATAAGAGACGCGTTAAAGCTGCAAAACGGGAAGGAGTTTGCAGTGTGATATTTACAGCAAGAGAGTGACTTCAAGGGCTATTAATTCAAGTTCTAAAGGCTGTAATAAAGAGTCTCGGGAATTCCATGGTTTTGTGGATGTGAGACAAGTTTAAGAAAGCTGGCAGTGTGTTAGCGAAAGGTTCTGTTAAGTATAGAGGAATTTGAGCTTCAGGTGGAGCATCGGTATTTTTGTGTCGAAAGTCTTCTTAGCCAGGTGGAGTTAAGAGGTCTATTCTATTGGTTAAAATACAGGTATAAAGAGATGCTCAAGGGAATTGCGCTCAAACTGGTCTTGATAAGTCAGTAATATATCAGGTAAATGCAGCATGAGTGACTTGGATTTCTAGCGGATTGATTCAAGAGGAACTTTGTGTTAGCTCTATTCTGTTAGAATATGATGATTGCCAAGGTTGTGTCGAAAATATGGCCAGCGGGATTGTTGGGTGGCGTGTTCTGTTAGGAGTAACAGCGGTACAAGAGGTGTTCAAGATTGAAATATATTACCAAAGAAACAAATCAGGGATTGTTTCGGGTTTGAAGCATGTATGATTCTGATGTGGTAGCACAAAATTCAAGGAATTTGATTCAAGACTTAAGGTGTATTAAGTGAATCAGGAGGTCTGTAATGGAATCAAGTGGCGAAAGAAAAAAAGATGAATTTCAGTGACTATAACAGGTATGGTATTAACAGAAGCCACATAGGATACTGTGTGATTGGAAGAGTTATAAGTGGTGAAGCTTATAGGATTTTCAGTTAAGTTAACAAGTTGGCGATTGTTCCTAACTTCTTATATGGAGCATTCTGAGCAGTTACTTATATCAGGTAGTCAAATGTTGAATGTATCAGGAGGTGATCACGGAAGAGTTGAGCTTAATACATTTGTGTATTAGATCTGGTTTTCACAACTCAAATGACATGAATACGTTCTGATGGCTCATGTTCAGTTATGTGGAAGGACAAAGCTGAAGGGGCATTGTTTATAAGTGACATGCAAGAAGGATACAACTGATTTATGGTGATTAAATCTGAAGAGTATCAAGACTGGAGATTAGAGAGAAAAACAGAGGTAAGGAGCAAGAGCAAAGGGAGATTGAAGGAATATCCACAGAAGATTGAGGAGAAGCAAAGAGAGATTAAGTCAAGCATCTAAGACTAAATCTTCCTTTTTGGACTGTAGGTGTCATATCCTATACACATAGGTCTAGTAAGCTTAAGTCTTTAGCTTATTGTTGTGTTATCTCTAGGTGGATAGAAAAAAACAAATGTTGTTGTGTAAGAAACACTTGATACTAGTGAATCAATGAGAGTGACGTTCTCTCCCCAGATGTACCAGTAAAGGGAACTGGGTAACCAAATCTTGTGTGTTTTTTACTAACTCAAAGAACAACAACAAGTGTGCTAAAGTTAATTAGTCAAGTGAGATAAACCGGTTAATTTGTTAAAGAACTCTCAACAAAAGGTATTAGAGTTTGCTAGTGTGATTGCTTACTTTGTTGAAATACCCTAACACAAACACAAGCCTCCAACAAGCGAATATAAAGAGATGGCAGCCTCAGATTTGCTAAGCACCTGAATAGAAAATCTTATTTTACTATGTTGAAATCTTAGCAATGTCTATCTTCAAATTTATTCTCCTCCACTCTATGATTTTGTAATAGCCATTAAAAATTTCCCTTGCGAAGACCATATTTTCAAGTAAGAGCCGTTTTTGATAAAAAGTTATTTGGTTTGCAGTATGAGATAAGACAGAATCGGCTTTAGTATTCTCACAAGCATTCTAGAGATGACCTTATAGATGGTATTCAAGGAAGAGATAGGCCTATAATTTGTGATCATAAAAGCTCCTGTTGATTTTGGTACCAAGGTCAAGATAGTTGCATTTTGTGCCGCAGGATGAAAAGCTCTTTCAAAGAATTTTTTTATGGCTGAGAATACCTCAAGTCCAAGAAAACCCCAAGAGGCTTTGAAGAACCAGAAGTCAAGCCATCATGACCAGGTGCCTTATGTGGATTTAGCTTGAATAGAACTGTTCTAATCTCTTCATCTGAAAGCCCTAGCACCATTGATTCCTAAGCAGACAGTGAGCATCGATAGTACAATAGGGTTTGGAACCAACTTGATTTTTTCAAATACGGTACCATTGTATCCGCTGCCAAAATTGACTTGCATTGATTAATAACCAACTCACTCATTCTGAAAGGGTTATCTTCAATTTCTCCTGATTGGAGGATGAATAATCCGACTGTTGAAAGCATCTCTTATCTGAGCAATTTGATGGATGAATGCAGTGTTAGGGTCCCTTTCTTTCAACCAATTCACCCTTGAATTCTGTCTGAAATAACTCACATATACAGTGAAAGAAATCCATTTGTCTGAAGTTTTGGAACGCAAAAAGTTGCTGAAATTTAAAGTAATTTTGGTATATTAGATTTCAACATTTGGTGAGACATTTTATTAAATTTCTCACAACAAATGTTAGTATATAACAACTATCATTAGTTTTTAAAATAACTATAATGGGTTTCGCAACAATTTTTAAAGTTTTTTATATATAATATTATTATTCCTTTTTCTGTCTTTTCTTATTTATTTTTTACTCTTTTATTCTTAAAATACTTCTCAAAAAATTCACCATACTGATATTTCTACATAGTAAAGTTGCTAATATTTTTAAGAAAATAAAACAATTAGGTAGTAATAGTTTATCAAGAATGTCAAAATTGTGATTTTAACAATTTCTCTATAAGATTACAAATTAAAAATTATTGACATAGTAATATGCTTTCTTGTCATTGTAATTTACTATCGTTAAGAATTTTATGTTAGTTTAATAATAGTTCTCTGAGGATCATCTTCCATCTCTGAGGATCTAAACAGTGAGCTTGAAGCAATACCATGTGATTGAGAGATAAAGGACGCTGTTTTCTCTATTCACCCAGACAAGGCTCCGGGCCCTGACGGGTTCTCTGCCGGTTTTTTTGGATCCAATTGGGACACAGTGGGTCCTGCTGCATCTAAGGAGATCAAGCAATTCTTTGAAAATGGCGTCTTACCAAACAACATCAACCATACCCACATTAGGCTGATTCTGAAGAGCCTTGCACCAAGGGTAGTTGCTGATTATAAACCAATTGCGTTGACTAACGTCTACTACAAGGTCATCTCCAAATTCATCACAAAACGCCTGCAACCCATATTGGATTCAATTATTGCCGAGATTCAGTCGGCGTTTGTACCAGGACGAGCTATTGCAGACAATGTATTGATTACACATGAGACACTCAACTTCCTTAATAAAATCTGGAGTTGTTAGACACTGCGCAATGGCGGTCAAGACGGACACAAGCAAGGCTTACCACCGCTTGGAATGGATCTTCATCGAAATAGTATTGAAGAGGTTCGGGTTCGGCGAAATATTATGCTCGTGGATTATGAGTTTTATTACCTCAGTGACATACTTTGTACTCTTCAATGGCGAGGCCCAGGGTTTCATCACCCCAAATTGAGGTATCCGACAAGGCGACTTGCTGTCACCTTACATATTTGTTTTGTGTAGCCAAGTTTTATTTGGATTGTGTGAGGCAGCACAACGACGTGGAACATTAGTGGGGATCAGAGTCGCTTGGGGTAGCACCCGTATAAACCACTTTCTCTTCGCGGATGACACAATGTTTTTTGTCAAGACATCACCTCGTAGTGGGAAGGCGCTGAAGGAGATCTTGGCTAAGTATGAGACGGCTTCAGTACAGGTGATCAGTACACTGAAATCGTCAATAACATTCTCCAAAAAAACTCCCCCGTAAGGTAAACTAAGAGTTCAAAACAGTTTGGGAATCACCTAAGAAGGTGGGGTGGGAAAGTATCTTGGTTTCCCCGAGCACTTTGGTATAAAGAAGCGGACTTATTTACGTCAATTGTCGATCATATCAGGCAAAAAGCGGCAAATTAGAGTACAAAGAAGCTTTCTAGTGCTGAAAAATGGGCATGCTCACGGTGTTGTCGCCGATACAATCCTATTCGATGACATGGTTCAAGCTCCCCCTTAGTCTCATAAAAAGGATACAGTCAGCTTTGACAAGGTTTTGGTG